>JAOWCC010000300.1:0-43949 GCA_030867875.1 Actinernus sp. WN-2022
GGCCCTTACCGGCTCCGTAGAAATCAGAATAGGAGACTAATTTTCTCATACAGTCATATAATTTCAAAGACTTCAAAACAGTAAAAACACAGAGAAGAAAAGCGAGCAGACAGGTAGCCCAAGACCAAGCAGTATCAAACGGTCAACGGTTATTCCACTAGGTCAGAGCATTATCCTCATGCTCATCTACGTTTTCGACTTAGTCCCTATTTATTTTCCAGACTTAAGCCGTATATGTAAGATCTCTACCTTCACTCCAGAGATTCAAAAATTGTATTACGAAAACACAGATTTGGTCGAACTTATCGATGTCAAATCTTGTAAGGACTGTGGCCTGTGTGACAGATGATACTTGTTGCAGAGTCGTTATTGTCGATTGTTTATATATATTTTAATATTCAATCTTTTCTTATTTTGGTAAAGTATTGTAACAACAACTGAGAAATTATCAAGCGACAGAACCGGAAACGAGAGAAAGTCGTGGGGAAGACGGCACAATCGAGATTGCGCGAGCAATGACGCAATCTGTGGTTGTCCTCTTATTTCCAGTGACAATAAGCCAATCAAAAACGAGAAACAGCAGTTAACGTTGTCGTAAAAAAAAAGTAAACTTGTAAAGAGTAGTATATACAATAGCGGTTCTGGCCGCACATCCTTATTTAAAGCCTTTTTTCTCCCATCGTATATCCCTACTCCGCTAAAAAATCGTTGAAATTTGTTTCAATTCGCCTCCCCATATAAGCCCCCGCAGTCCCACGGAATGGCCCCACCCACCTAATTAGATCTAATTAGAGATACGTCATTCTAATGTATATCTGAGATACCGAATTATATGAAAAAATGCGCGGCGAGAATTTATGTAGTTGGTTAAAGGTTGGAGAGCAAGCATTCTGCAGCAAGTCGTGCATAGGTACATATTGTAGGACCCATTTATATAAAATAAGGCAGGGAAGGCGGATTCCAACACCTTGTCGCGGGTGCGGAAAGGGAACTCAGAGCACTTTTTATACTTGTGTTGGGTGCGGCTCTGTGTTACTACGCGTAGAACTATCCAGGAAGGAAAAGGCAGCAAGGCGGCAGTTCTTAGAAGTACTGCAGGAGCTGCTACAGATTCTAAAACCCACAGTTTGTCTTAAACATCGGAAGTGTACTATGGCTAATATATTGTACCTTCCTATAGAAATTTTGACTAAGATCGTAGAGTATGCCGGTCCTACATCATTTGCCGCTATTTCTTTGACTTCAAAACATCTAAATGATGCCGCATCTATAGCACGTTACGAAAACGTAGACAAAGAATTCCGTAGACGAGTAGTCCTATTAGGGCTTATGTCTGCTCATAACGATGATGAGAGAGATAATTTGGTTAAGAAATTCAATATTTCCGAGGATGACGTATACGATTGCGAATGTGGTATCGTAGTAGGATATAGCCATACTGTTAATGGTAATTTTAGGGCATACTACTACGATGAAGACGGTGACGATGAAACCGAGCATAACTACGATGGGGATATACTAATCAATGCCTGTAGGAATATAATTTTGGTATCGTTAAGTGGCTAATTAAGCGCTTCCAGTTCAATATACTAGCCATACACATCACCTGTGCATTTTGCTACGCATGCGAAAATGGTAATATCGATATCGTCAAGTTTCTCTTTAAGCACTCCCAGATCCTCAAATATGATTATGATGAATTATATGAGGACATTGGGGTATGCTATTCAAGGCCACTAGAATGGCTTTCTTGACGTTGTTAAATTTATTATTGAGTACTTCTATCCCTTTTATTATGATACGGACGCCGACCACGCACTACGTTATGCCTACTACAATGGTCATTACGGTATCGTAAGTGTCTCGTCGAGTACTTCTTCCAGTACGAACTAGAGAACGAATATCAGACCTCATATAACCCCCATTATTCCCTTACTAAGGAACTACCCCCAATAAAAAACGACCGATTTTATGCAACCATTATATTATCAGCCACAAGATGCGAGGACAAAATCAGTGCCGATGGTTAACAATAGGCAGGACAACTATTTGTGGTAAGAGTTGTTTATTCGAGTGCTGTAAGCAACACCGACACCAGATCAGAAAAGGATCGTTTGAGCCATACCCCCGCCGCGGGTGTTTCATTCCTACACGAAGGATCATCTAGATATCGCTTAGTCATCTTTCATCGTCAGTCCCCTCGTTGACAGCAATTCCTAAGGCTTCGAAGATCATTATGTGGCTCGTTTAGCACTTCCAGTTCACCATAGAGTACGACTGTATTTTGCTATACATTATTCGATGTCTACGAAATCACCATAGAGTGTGACTATATTATTATACATTATTCGATGTCTACGAAATCACCATAGAGTGTGACTGTATGTATTATGGCATCTCACCATAGAGTGTGACTGTATTTATTGTGCACTATTCGATACCGGTAAAATAGGCACCCCGCTCGCTATAAAAAGCACTTCTTTCCCATTTCTGGTCACGATATAGATAGAAAAATTTCGAACTAGAACATATGATTTTAGTTCTAAGAAGAAAAGATCAAAACAAAGAAAAAGACCAAAAGCAAAACTGGACGTCTCCAGAACCTCTCTAGGAATCCACTTTCTCCTTTTTCCTTACTTCGCCCTTTTCGTTCCTAGAGAGGTTTTTTGCTTATTACCGGCCCGGCTTACTGTATTCGGTCTACTGTATTTGGTCCACTGTATTCGGTCTACTGTATTTGGTCTACTGTATTTGGTCTACTGTATTTGGTCCTAACTGGTTGAGGCACAACCGGCACTCCTTGGAACCCTATTCGAGTATCTGTAAGCTCTACCCAAGCACCCGACCCAGGATTGACACTGTTTTCGTACTGTATTTGTTCGTCTTCTGCCACATCGGCAGACGCGCTAACGATTTGTGGGGGCTGGAGGCTTTTTACCCCCCACAAACCGATCTACCATGTATAGTCCCCAGACGGATTCGAACTCTGAACTGAAAGGGCCTCCATTTTCCTTCCAGTCCAGCGCCGAACCGCGAGGGCTATACATGCTAGACAGTGACGTAGGCGAAAAATATCCTACTTATGTCTTAAGTAATTGTCGTATGTTAATTAGCGCCGCCTACGCTATGTCTCGAAATTTGCATACGAACTCGACATACAAGTTAATTTATACGAACCGCTTAGAAAAGCATAAATATCGCCCACGCTCACTTTTCTCATATGAGGATGTCAATTTTTACCCCAATTTTGCTATCATTTCTTCTAGCATTTTTTGCTTGACTTCGCCTCGAATTTGTTCCACCCCTTTTTTCACTCATTCGGCTTAAATTAGCCGAAGTTTTGTGACGAATTTCAATCTTCATAGTTTCGTATTTATCTACCTCAGCGAGGATTAGGTTGTATTCGACGTCAGATATATTTTCATCGCGAAGGGCCTTTGATACTAGATCGCGAATCGTATTAATTTTCGCTTTAGCTAACATAGCGGTTTTCTCATGTTTAGAAACCTTTTTTCCCAAGCTTTTTAGCCTCAAGGGTCGTAGCTGCTGAAATCATCCCACAGGCCCCACCAATAACACCGAATGGTAAACCAAGCACTATACCAAAACCAGTTAGAGCTGCTGCTAGTCCTGACCCGAAAATAATACGGATAGAACCTCCTGCTACCACAGCGACACCATGGACAATTCCTTGTGCGCGGGCGTCTTTCTTACGCACACCCTCATAGTGTTTTTCTTGAGTTTCGATATCTGAAAGAGTATCTCGGACTGTTTGCAATCGAAAATTATCTCCGCTAGCCCCGCTAGCCAGCGGTGGATAAATACGTGGTGCCGTTGGAAGTAGTTGAATCGAATCGCTTGCCATTTCGATATATTATAACTTACTCAATCTTCAATACGTATCGTATAGGTCGACCACGGAAGTCTATAATATTTTCCTTCTTCGTCTCTAAGTGTCAGGCGAAGGCTGTTTCGTCTTGTCCCTAGAGATCGTATGGGCAAGGGAAGCAATTGATTGTAAGTACATTCTGTAAACCTAAGGCCCACGAGATTAATGATAGCCAGCACGTTTGATTGCTTTCCATTGAGAATTGAGAAGCTAGATCCCACCACATCACAATAGATATATACATAGTGAAGAAGTTGTACCACCAGTTTGTATTCTCCTACTTTGAGTGACACATTATCCCCTTCTGAAGTACCCTTGATATTAAACAAATCGCAGAGATTCTTACTGAACAGGATTGGTTTCTTAATTTTTAGAATCCAAAACTTCCTATGATCGTGGGCTACGAATTCCAATAAACCAGCAGTAACGCGGGTTTGAGGGCGTCCATTAAGATGTTTATATTGTAATTCCCCGGCTTAAGTTCATAAGGAATCCGTATCTCGCCTGGGGCATTCCAAGTGAATGAAGCTTTCTCTGATAGGTTCCACCAACCGTTCTCAAAGCGACCGCGATTAGAGAAATATTATGGATGTAAATAGGTTCTTGAAAGTAGACCGTATGGTCAGCCGAGGTAGTGGTGACATTTAAGATTACCATATTAAAGCCTGAAGTTTACTTCGATATGATATTAACATACGTTCTTTACTTCACGATATTAACATATGTCATAACTTTAATACGTATCAATATCAAACAGATTAGTCAAGCGGATGAATCGAACGGATTGATTGGGCCGGCGCCAAGGATAAGAAACCATGCCTAGTCTCCAAGGCAGAGTTCATTTCGACGGTGATTGGGGTGACTATATCGCACCTCGCAATGCAAAGGCTTTCGCGTCCTTTAAGGAAAATATCCTCACGCGGACTTCGATAGGTTCTCAGCTAGGACAACGGCATCCGACATACATGATGAGTCTACATACGAGACTAGGAATCATGTTTTACGATGGTGGGCAGCATTGGGAATATAAGTGGTCTCATACCAGTAGATGTCAGAAATCATCTACACGAAGCGTTACGCGTGACAACGCAAAAACATGTGACAGTTGTGGGTTTTCCACTTCCATTCAGAAGGACTGATTTTAAGTATCCAGTTCCAGCAGTTCCCTGGAGATTGACGCCAAGACATAGACCCCTTTATGCGAATTCTCAAGATCTACGTACGAAGGATCACTTCTCATGTCGGAGCCGCGAGATATCTTACTAGGGCTGGGGTTCGATTTTCTACTGACACCATTAACGACAACGACGACGATGACAAAGACGATAAATCCAAGAAAGCGACAGAATGGTTAGATGCTCTACCAATGAGGCATTGGCAGCAACAATTCTGTTTCGTAGTTTGGTGCGCAACGGCTGGCTGCGGAGTGTCGTTCGATGACCATCTTTCAGATGACGCACCAATCACTGATTACATCCGTAGCTTTTACCGCTTCCACGTGTACTACACAATCATGCGATTACTGTTCGAATTGGGAGTCCCCCTCCCCAGAGAAAACATCTTTAATAAGAACGACAACGTCCCATGGAACTCCGTCGTATACGACAGGCTCAGGAGAGAGTTTGGAGTCATTAAAGTTAACTTCGCCCTGCGCCGAGCAAGATTTACTGATAAGTCGTGGGGGTTCGATACGAGTGGGCCACTCGATATTCCGACGCGGTTCTATCGCGACGAAATGGCGAAAAAGCAGCACAATTGGTTCGTTCCGCAGCAGAGCAAGGGGCTGACTAAGGCTGGGGTAGTCCGAATTAATGCATCCGTAAAGGTCTACGTGTTTTGTATCCTAGGAGCCCAGGGTGTGGGAACTGTCCCGATCGTAGGGTCGCCAGGCTTGTCCCCCGGTGTCCAAGAAGACTTCAAAAAACTGCTTAGAGATACCATCATGGAAAAGGATTGGGATAGTTTAGTGCAATATAACAAAGCTCTGATGACACGAACTCTCGTCTCGACCTAGCAATTGCTAAGGGTTGTATGTTAATACCCAGCAATATGAATATCAATAAAAAGAGTATAGTCGGTTATAACAACTACCTGAAAATGTCGAATAAGCCAGGCCTAAGTTTAGGAATAAATGATAGTATCAACCTCGATGAAAAACCACCACCACCAGTCCACATGGAAGGCTCGAAAACAAAAACGAATAAACCTGCTACAGACAGCGGAGCCACTACTGATACGGCCGCTACGATTGATACGACACCACACAGTCGACAAAGTCGCGGCGCATCGCCAACGAATCACGAAACCAATTTAGCAATCGTGGGTATTGTGGCCGGCGTAGCCTCATGGATGATATTTCGTTAGCGCTGACGTTTCGACGATTTATATTGCTCTACTAGGAATATGACCACAGCTACAATGAGTATCCAGGCATTCTTGGTAAGGAAGCCGAAAACTTCTCCAGCTGTACGGAATATGAAACTCGCAATAGCGCCTATCGCCGCAGGTAGCACGTTAGCCAACTTTTTTCCAAGATCCTTCAAAGCACCACCAACTCCCTTAGCAACGGAAGCCAAGCCTTTTGTCAATATACTAACGACAGTACCAATTACGGCACCAGCGACAGCTAACAATCCAATCACCGTAAATCCATGTTTCTTGAAGATGGCTTTTATGCGGTCTCGTAACGACATACGATCTTTGATGGCTTCTATTTCTTCCTCGATCTCCTGTTTCTGATCCTCTAGTGCTGCTACTTTATTCTTTGCCACTTCATATTCTGGAGTTCCCTTAGTTAATGAATCCATCTTTTTTATTTCATCGGCCTTTTGTTTATCTTTTTCGGTGGCCATATCCTCTTTCATACTAATCTCCTTTTCCGCAGTAGGTCCAAGAGCGTTTTTAAGCGTTTTCGGTAATGCGTTGGGAGTGTCTACGGCATCCGACAGTAAGTATGGTCCAGCATTTTTACGATTGAGTTTTATCACGACCCTATCATAGTCATCCAAACTAGCAGTGAACTTCGTTAGATCTGCTTTTGGAAACTTTATAGTGGTTTGGTCCTGTGCATTTTCAGTCCGTCTTTCCAGTCTTTCAAATAGCGTTTCCGCAGTAGTAGCTCCGCTGCCGCTACTGCCTGCCGTAAATTGCGTTTCCGCATCATCACCTTGATTGACTAATTCTATATACTCAGCCGAACTGGTTCCCCAGTTACTACGATTTTTCCATAGCCTATCGCGTATGTTTTTCGTCGTATTTTTGAAGCTATGCTTAGCTCTATTCCACCAATCCATTTCTGCCTCGCCATCATCAGGTCTAATCTCCGCCCATTCTTCGGCAGTAAGATCATTCACATCGGCTCTACCTTCTTCAGATATAGGATCGAAGTCTAAAGGTTCTGCCATATTGAACACTTGATATGTGATATACTATTAGTATTCAATTGTGGAACAAAACGTATTCAATTGTGAAACAAACATCATGATATCGACGAAGCTCCATCCCGACTATTCTCCTAGAGAAGGTAGATCTCTTAAAGCCAGTCGTGTGTTCCATCGTGTAACTTTCACTCCTTCATCAGCCAATCCGGGGGAAACTTTAATTGTTAATGTTCCTACGTTAGGCGAAAATAGACTTCTAGTACCTGGTAGTCTAGCCCTTAGTGCCATTATCACTCTATCCGGGGGTCATGCCGACAACTATTTGGTGGCCAACGTTGGACGTTGCATAGTCTCAAAGCGAGTCGTATGGATGGGAACTACTAGATTAGAAGATCTAAGTCGACCCGATCTACTACAGGTATATAGCGATCTATACCTATCTGAGGTAGAACGAGAGAATAGCGTAGAGCGGGGCATTCAAGCTGCTAATGTGAACAAACTTCGTTCAAAGGCCAGTACCGCATCTAAGTCTAATGCGGCTGATAATGCGACACTAGCGGCATACGGTAGCGTATATAAGATACCTATTGATCATGAAGTTATCACAACCCATGGTGTCTTTTATCCACATGCGATTCGAGATAAGATGTCATTTCATTTGACACTGGCACCGGCCATAGACGTCATAGTCGGATCCGACAGTACGAAAGTAGGAACGTACAAACTATCGAACATTGAACTAGAATATGAAGTCATCGAAAGTCTCGATCTTGCGTCGCAGGCCAATAGTACCTACGCCAGCGGTAAAGCCTTTCTGTATAACCATTATGAGTACTTCAAAACCGTCTCGATCGATCTAGGAACCGACACACTCGTATCTGAAAGCATAAACGTACTTCGTCTCTCTCTCAATGGCATTCTTCTTCTATTTGTGGATCCTCATGTGGCAGGCACTAGAGATAGTGAGAAATTCGTAAATCCAGGAATCACCAAGGTCGAGGTGCACGTCAATGGCATTCCTAACGCTCTATATTCTTTTGGGATGCTACCAAAGGATTTATGGAAGTCAGCGAAGAATTGGTTTGTCCCGCGTTTCGGAGAGGCTGCCGCCGCTACATCGATGACGCATAAGAAGTTCTTTGAGAACAAGTTTGCCGCACTCATCGATTGCCGCACTTCTCAAACCAGTATAGTTCATGGAGATGGCTTAGCCCAACAAGATGCTGGAGCATCCATTCGCCTTAGGATTCATCGCAGTGGAGGCTCAGGTAAGGTGAACATGCACATATTCGTGCTTTCTGATGCACAAGCAACTATTGAACAAGGAATGCTACAAAATGTTTATCACTAACGTATTCGTTGACGTACTCGTTAATGTACTCATTACCATGGACACATTGACGGAACAAATTCCCTTTAACGCACTCATAATTGGCCCCACAAACTGCGGAAAGACTCAGTTCATAGTTGATCAATTGAGAGGTCCATTTCGTTTTAAATTTGAATATATCGTATTAATTTGTCCCACCTATGCTAACAATAAAACCTATAAAGGTGTTGGTAAGGGAGATCCTCGCTTCATTGTCCTAGCGCCTTCTCAGAATGACATTGATGCAACCCTAGGCGACTGTGCATGTTTTTTCGAAGGAACGAATACGCTTATTATCCTTGATGATTGTGCGGCAAGCAAGGATGTTAAGGGAAGGACCAATAAGATATCCGATTTAGCCTTTTCTGCACGCCACATTGGTATTTCGATTTGGGCCTCATTCCAAACACAAAAGAGTATATGTAAGAACTTTCGCGAGAATTGCGCAATCGTTGTGGCATTTCGCATCGCAAGCGCACCGGGATTAAAGGATCTATTCGATGACTACGGCGCTAGCATATCCTTAGATGATAAGAAGCTATTCATTTCAGAACTTGAGACTAAGTTCGCACATATATGTTTCTGTTTGCGACATCCCTTTTCCACACTATTAGAGATACCTTCACCTATGGTATGTCACAATACGTTGAAGTAAGATGGCTAAAGATTTGGATGATGAATTAATGAACATACTAGCTGAATCCGGCGAAATAGATGTGACAGGTCCTCCACCAAGGGCCGAATGCGGCTACCGCAGTAGCGGCAGCAAAGCTGGCAGCAAAGATTGCCATGGCTTCGATGGCAGCTTGCTGCCGCCACACTGCGCTACCACCGATGAAGCGGAAGCAATCTTTCGTCGTAGCATAGAAATCATCGAACATAGGGAAGCTCTTTCTATTCTAGCCGTGACTGGTACGACAAAAGAATATCTAGGGAAGAATTTTTCTCTTGGAGACATTTCTAAGTTACCTGATAAAGACATAGAACGCCTATATCGGAGATACCAAGCCGTCTTAGCGAAGCAAATAAATGACTGCTTAGTGGATAGAGCACTAAGTCTAGCAACTTGTGTAGTCGCATATATGAGGCCTCTAGATTCTCGACAACAACGAAGGCTGTTGAAAGCTCTAAAGAAAGACCGCTTAGTCCGAAACGAGCTATCTGCACTGGCTGGCCGATTGGCCTACAAAGCAGGTCCACTTGTAGCACTAACTAGTGCCCTTTGTCACGTTGCTAAACATTCTATGTCGGCGGAACAGGACTCCGAGGAGCAAGTATTGCCGAGCGAAAATGAAGTTGATGAAGTACTTGAGGTATATTCGAATTTAGAAGAATCTTAAATGTAATTAACGTATTGAAGTTACCTCAACCACTAAGTAATTACTCTTAACAAGATGGAAATTGATACCCATTCCGAAGATCGAAATGATCCCATCACAAAAGAACCAGTAAAGCCCCCACCAAATCCAAAACGAGTCGCTGCAGGCAAACTCATAGCGCAAAGGAGGAAAGAAAATATCGCCAATGTGGCGGCAACGCAGGCGGCAACGCAGGCGGCAACGCAGGCGCAGGTAGACAGTCATACCGATAAGCCAAGTTTGATATCAACTAATACCACACTTGCTGTAATTGGGGTAAGCATAGCATTTGTGGGTTTGTACTATCAGTATAAGCAATACGAACAAACGCAACGAGTTAACCACAGCTCCAATGGCAGCTTTGCTGCCGCCACAGACAGCTCAGCTGCCGCTACCAAAAGAAACCCCAAAAGGTCGTAACCTAAAAACTCAAGGCATGATATAGCATTTGAAGCCACGCTGTAGACATATATGCAACGTCCAACATTGGCCGGTGATGTAAACGTTGTTCCAATTAGATGGCTAAAGAACTTATGAACACAATACAGGAAGCTGCTATATTGACTGGACTTGCGGCAGGTATCGGTTGGATCGGAAAGAAAGCAATCAAAGAACCTCTGACTAACGATCCTTCGTCTAGCGTTTTGAACTTCGTGAAGTGGATAGCAGTGTTATCTGGTAGTCTGGCTGCCAGGAAATACCTAAAGGACAAAGGGTATTTGAAGCCTGTTGAGTAACAGGGGCGACTCTACCTCGCCTTCGAAGCCATGGCATCAATAATATTTATGGGATTTGTCTTCGCCATAACTAGTGCTGCCGCTAGTATTGCCGCACACGAAATAGAAAAAGCAACTAGCGGGCCTAATGCTGCTGCCGCAGAGATGGTAAGACATGATAAAGCTCAGGAGAAGGCAAATGCCGCTATTGCAACCTATGAGAAAAATCGAGAAAAACGACTAGAAGCACAAGCCACCTGGAACCACTGGAAAGAAAATAACGCACACGTTGGACTTAAAGATAGAATCGATGCAATGCAAAAACTCCATATATATCATATATTACAAATGAAACTGGAAGAGCCTAAACTCTCAGATTATTATCGACCATCTAATTCGAGGAAAACTGCCGAATTGGTGGCCTTAGGTGGTAGTGTATTCGCGACTGGATACGTTGCCACTAAATTCTTATGAGAATTGGTTATAGCTATGCTTTAAAAAACGAGCTTTTTTACGATTAACGTAATTACTAGATCACTTACTAGATTACTAGATCACTTACTAGATTACTAGAGTATTACTAGAGTATTACTAGGTAATTACTCCGCATAAAATGCGACTAATAGGTAGTAACTTTTCTGCTTATTGAAGCTTAGAATGCACATATGTGTATGCACATATATGTATGTACATATTAATGGACACTAAACTAAGTTTACGATACTATAGTCCGGAGGGTTATTGGAAAGGACTAGCAGCCATTAAACATCTTGCCAATTCGACAAACATATCTGAAGATGTGACTCGGATGTGGCTAGAAAAACAAGCTATATGGCAGATCTATTTACCACCCCCCAAATACGTTCCACGACCTAAATTCAATGTATCTACACCAAATGAGGTCCATCAAGCCGATTTGATATTTCTACCTCACGATCGACCTGGACGTGGAAGAAAGCTATATAAGTATGCGCTGACGATCGTGGACGTAGCATCCAGATACAAAGAAGCCGAACCATTAGCCACTAAAGAATCTAAAGAAGTTGCTGCGGCATTCGAACGAATATATAAGCGAAGTCCACTAACATGGCCAAAACTTTTACAAGTCGATCCAGGACGTGAATTTATGGGTGCAATGTCTTCGCTACTAGATAAACATGAAGTTTCCGTACGTCGTGGTCGTGTGGATATTCACCGGGATCAAGCAATCGTCGAACGATTTAATCGTACTTTAGCTGAGAGATTGTTTGGATACCAATATGCTCAGGAGATGGTACTTACTTCGCAGGGGAAGGATGATAGATCTGTCGAATGGGTGTCTCGTCTACCTGCGGTCGTAAAAGCTTTAAACAACGAAGCTACGCGTTTGACAGGAAAACAACCATCCATAGCAATTACCAAAAACGAAATCGAATCGAACCCAGCAGAACCCGTGCCGGCTCGGGACGAACGGATACGTCTAGTTGGGCTCAAAGAGGAAAGACTTCCATTCGATGTCAGTGTTCGATATCTATACGCTCCTGGTGAGCTAGAAGGTGGACGAAAGCGTGCTACCGATCCTATATGGAGTTTGAAAACATATAGCATTTCGCGTAGTATGGTTTCTTCGGGTCAGCCAGTCCTATATTATTTGTATGCTCCGCAGGTTTCGAATGTTGCTCGGCAACTACCAACGCGTGGATTCGTGCGTGAAGAGATACAAGTCGTACCACTTGATACCGAACTACCTCCGAATGGGATCCTAAGCTAGTTCGTTTTGGAACAAACATATATCTTTATGGCCATGGGCTAATGTATCGATTCCATTTTCAGAAATCCAACGTTTTGTGTCCAGTGGTGAAAGGGAGATTTTATTAACTCGCAGACCATAGATCTGGTGCCCAATGCTTCGCAGCATATTCATTCCATGTCTGAAGGTCTTCCTATCGAAAAGAGACTCCTTATACTGCTCGTGTCGAATGTGCTTCTTCACAACGTACTTCCGTATTCCTTTAGCCTTGCGAATCTCCTTAGTGTCTGCGCATACAATCGAATACATCTTCGGTCGAAGTCCAACGTACTCTACGATGGCAACTCCTGCACACTCATCCTTCATCTTTCCAAGAACCTTTTTATTGGTAGTGTCGTATAGTGGATGGTTTTTTGGGTAATCACTCGTATCGTATAGGTCTGCATTTTTGGCTATGTCGTCGTAGACGTCTTCTGTTTGGATCTCAAGCAATAGCGAATCTGTGTCTGTGTATAGCAGTTCGCATTTATTACCATATTGGAGCTTAAGTTGGTTGTAATAGAAATCATACATCAGGTGTTTGGATAGGTCTAGAATGCTCATACCAACGTAAACTGGGCGGTTAAGTACGAGCCTGCTTTTATGCATGTGTAGTGCTACGAGGCCATCATCAAAGATATTTGATCTAGCAAATGTTGGGCTTGATATCAGCCGTCGAAGCTTGTCCTCCTCTCTTGCACGCACCAGCTTAACATCTACGCGCTTACGCAGATTCTCCATTGTCTTACCAAATACTGAGTTGTTCATCAGCTTGTAGAGGTCTTTCTCGAAATTGCTTGTAGCCAGTTTACGAAGATCCGTATTCATACGTATATATGGCTCCATCCACGGACTTTGGTCAAATCGTAGTGCTCGGTGCACCTTTTTCAATTTCATACCAAGAGAAAGATATAACTGTAGATTTCTATAGTGTAGGACGTAGCGTTCTTTGTCGAATAGATTGGGCACAAGCTTTTCAACTTCGATTGGGAATACTTTTTCACCTAGTAGTCCGCATTGGTACTCTGACATCCATTTTTTCTGGACTTTCATACGCTCTGGGGCTAGTGGATACGCGTTGTGAGCGTCGTGGAGTCCTAGAGGATACTCAAGGTCGACCTCAAGGATATAACCTTTGTCCGCATCTTTCTCGATATCGATTACATACGACGCGATGTCGAGGTCGATAGTCTGTAGCTTTTCTACGTCGCACCACTCAAATCCTCCTGTTGGTAGCGCTTGGCTCATAGCCCATCCGTATAGGTTGTTCGCATCCAGATACTGTATGTACGTAGTGGGCTTGATTGGGTCGTATTCTGCCGCATATGGATTGTTGGCCTTTGCATGGCGTCGACTGACCATCGAAATGCCGCCTCGCATCCCTTTCTCGATGAAAAGATGCATATCGTAGTCTGTGAGCAGCTCAAGCTCTACACCAGTCTTCTTTAGCAATGCATCCCACGATAGACCAGGGCTCGTATAGTAGTGAGCTGGGTCCAATCCATAATTTTGCATACATGTCGCTCGAAAGCCTTCAAACACATCTGCGAGTAAAAGTACATCGGTTCTAAGATATAGGTCGTGGTAGTCTCCCATAGTTTGACAATCGAATGCAGCCCAAACCTTCTGTGCGTGAGTATAGTCCTCATCTGAGATTCCTTCATCAGAAAGCTTGCTATAAAAAGCATCGCGCGGCGGTAGCTCATCCTGAAACCGCTCCCAACTGTCCATGTATTCGTATGGGTAGACGCCCTTGCGTAGAAGAAGCCCGCGCTTATGTTCGTCTTGCTCGTATCTGGCTATGATTTGGAATCCTTCCGGGTTTTTAGCCGATACTAGCTGAGCAAGAGAGGATAGCAAAAACTGAACGCTGTCGATGAATCGCAGTTTCCCTAGGGAGAATGAAATGTACTTCTCCATGTTATTTGGTATGCAATTTATCTGCCCCTCTACTTTGGAAATAGACTGCATTAATAGATGAGAATCGTATCCCCGCAAATTATGGAAGACTACTGGTATTATGGTCTTCTTTGGGTCTATCCGCAGGAGTAGATTACAGGCATTGTGTGCTGCTCCACGATACTTTCCAGTGATATGGCAGTGATCGCGAACTGAATCCCCATTAAGAGATTTCTGACAGATGTGGCAAATTGTTGCACTTCGGTGGGCTATGCTGTCCTCTGGAGTCATGCATAGGGCTTTACGTCTAGATAGAGCCGCTTCAACTTTTTGTTCTTCTCGTTGTATTGCCTCCAGGAACATTTCTGTAGCATTGGGCCCTCTATAGACGACTGGAGTCTCTGTATAGCCATCACATCTCACCACGATGTAGCCGAATCCGCAAGCCTCATGTAGTTGAGTTTTCTGGGTGCTGCTGCGCAGTTCTGGTGCCAGCTCTGCTGTCGGCTCTGGTTCTTCGATCTTAGTGGTCAATGCCTCAAAATCGGCGTAAATGACGTAGGGAACCTTCATCTGTTTGTACCAGTTCTGGAAGGATAGCTTGTTCTTACCCTCTTCAGGCATCTCAACTCTCACTGCTGTCTGTCCTATACCTTTACATTCTGGAATGTGTTTTTCGAGTAGATCTTCTCTGCAGTATCCATGGAGACACCTCTCGCAGAAGTGTTTTCGGTGCTCGTACTTGCTCTGATCGAATAGGAGGCGATTCAAATCCTTGATCCAAGTGTAGTGATACTTTCCGGACTTCTCTATGAGCAGCATGTTGATACGGCGGGTGTCCACACATTTCTTGCTAATTTTTCCGGATTTATCTATAATGCTAATCTTTCCGGATTCATCTATAATGTGGCGGGTGTCTACACATTGTTTGCTAATCCTGTAGACAACCACACCTTTCTCCCAGCCGAAGACATTGATTGCAAGATTGTTTTGCTTCTCAAACCTGCAAATCTGTGATATGGGGGTTGGCACATCGATTCCCTTAAAGTCTAGATCATCCTCTATAGGATACTTAGATGGTCTCTGTGGGTCTTTTACGGCTGGAAACAGTGCTGATCGGAGTGTCCAACGAAAACAGTTATCACCCTTATTTTGAACATTAATCACAGCCTTCTTGTTTTGGACTTCTTTAGGTAGTGGAATGTACGAGCCTCCTCGTAGTGGTTGGTATCGCGCTATGTCGAGCCAAAGCAGAACTACTCGGTCTACCACCCAACCTGAGCCTCTATGTGTCCATTTCTCTAGGGTCTCTTGGATCGTTGGAAAAGACTTATCTAGCGCGGAATCGATTTCATGGACTTGTAAAACGGCCTCCTGCTTGTGGCGAAGTATTGCGTCGATGGATTCTTCACTACCATCGAGTTTGTACTTTAGTAGCTGTACTCTCAAGGCTAGCTGGAACTTTACCCCCTTTAGATCGACAATCTCTTCCTCTAGCTTTTCGTGGATTATATGACGTACACCATCTAAGAAGGCCATTGGGTCGGCACCAAATTCGTGACCCTCGGGAATATCCATCTGCCAGCCTCGTAAGAACTTACCAATGACCCATTTAGTGCGTTCAAATGTTAGTGGGGAATTCTGAGCAGCCATGTTTCACACGTATCCCTGTGGGTTTTCGAATCTGTAGCAGCTCCTGCAGTACTTCTAAGAACTGCCGCCTTGCTGCCTTTTCCTTCCTGGATAGTTCTACGCGTAGTAACACAGAGCCGCACCCAACACAAGTATAAAAAGTGCTCTGAGTTCCCTTTCCGCACCCGCGACAAGGTGTTGGAATCCGCCTTCCCTGCCTTATTTTATATAAATGGGTCCTACAATATGTACCTATGCACGACTTGCTGCAGAATGCTTGCTCTCCAACCTTTAACCAACTACATAAATTCTCGCCGCGCATTTTTTCATATAATTCGGTATCTCAGATATACATTAGAATGACGTATCTCTAATTAGATCTAATTAGGTGGGTGGGGCCATCCGTGGGACTGCGGGGGCTTATATGGGGAGGCGAATTGAAACAAATTTCAACGATTTTTTAGCGGAGTAGGGATATACGATGGGAGAAAAAAGGCTTAAATAAGGATGTGCGCCAGAACCGCTATTGTATATACTACTTAAAGACACACTGATCAGTTATATCGGCGATAACAATCAGTACCGTAAGTTACTGCTGTTTTGATTCGTGACAAGTTTACAAAAACAAAGCTTTGCTGAAGGGTTTTACGGTGGACTTCATAAATAAAATCAACTGCTGATTGCTTTCTTGTAAGACCTGCTGTGATTGGATGAAAACTTGAGCTGTGATTAGCTGAGGGACGTACAGGGGGGATCTCAGCACGGTTCACGAAGAACAAAAATCATCACGGATCACGAATAGAAAAAAAATCATTTTCCGGAATGACGAAAATAAGCAAATAACGTATCGAATTTCCGTCTAAAGTGTCTTTAGTTCCCGTCAGTTTCGGAGTATTTGGAGTAAAATCACGAATATAGGATGTTTATTTGGCTTCTTCACGCGTCACGCGAAATCCGTTGAGAAGAATACGCGTCGCGGAAAATAAAAACGACTGATCACGCGTCACGAGAAACCCCCTGTCTGCGCACGCGTCACAAGAAACTCCCTGTACGCCCCGATGAGATGGTGCTGGTGTTTGTCATCGTTTAACCAAAGAAGCCCTTCAAAACAAACCCCTTCAAGCTCAAGTGCTTAAAGTAAAGTAACCTTATTTAACGTCGGTAACTCGTGACGGCCTACGTAGGAATTTACGTCCATATCTGAGAAGACGTGAAGGTCTAACCATTTGCCGTTCGATCAAGAACGATATTGTTTCACAAAGGCAGCACCTTCTACTCAGCCGGGGTTTAAACTCGCGACCTCCCGCACGACAGCCCGGAGCTTAATCACTGACTAACCGTGAGCTTAGTTTCCTTCGCCGCCGTACTTAGTGTCGGTCCCACACAGTCCCTCAACATAAATGCGAAGGAGACTATTGTTTCACAGGTCATCCCAAAATCGACAATTTCTCTGATACAACAATTTGGAATAGATAACTTAAGAAATTGCAAATTTTACATCTAGAATACAAGACCCAGTAAAACGTCTGATTTCACAAATATTTCAACTATTCATTGTATCGGTAGTAAGGTCATTGACATTACGCTTTACCTCTTTCCTAAGTGTCACGTGCTCTGACGTCACATTCTTTGTCGAATGCTCCTGAATGGCCTCGTAGTTAAGTATCGAAAGTACACCGCTGACCAGCTCCGAGGCTGAATGCACGTTGCCAGTATTGATGTAAACGTCAAGAACGCTGTCTTGTTTTAGAACCAGCTTTTGTAGTTCTGTTCTTTTCATAACTCGAGGGAAAACCTTTAGACAGAAGAGACAACATATAAACGTGTACGCTGTACGCCACTTTCATAATGGCCGCCTCCTAATTTGCATAGTTTGGAAGATTAATCTGTTGAGGGAAACTAATGATACCATAACTGACGAAGGATCACATTAAAACTAGTAAATATGTTCAGTATTAGAGCAATGAAGAGCTGTAGAGTTATAGGCAATTCTAATGTTGGCAAAATATGAAAGCGAGGATTCGAATCCGTTGTTTTTCTCATACAAAGCTCTAATTTCAAATGGCTGCAAACTTCACTGCACTCAAATTTTTCAAGACTCACTAATAGCGACATGCTCTTTCACATGGTAATGATAATGTTTTCTGTACATGTAGATAAACTATCGAAACGGGAATACGCATTCATGATTTAAGTGGTATATTTTAGGAACCTTTTGTTGATAGAGCTTTGCAAACTTAAAGGGGCATTGTTGATCAAACCGCAGTGCGAATGTTACGAACAATAGGACAAATGGCGAGAGAAGGCGAGAGAAGGCGAGAGAAGGCGAGAGAAGGCGAGAGAAGGCGAGAGAAGGTAGGAGAACCAGGTCGCGCACGTGGTAAGCGTTTTCCTTTCACCGCTATGACCAGAGTTTAATTCCCTTTGTGATTTTGAGTATCTCGCTCTAACTATTTGGGCTTTTCTCCAGTTTTCCTCGCTCCCCGACTCACATTCGATATATTTAATGCTTTAACAGGGTCCTGGTCCATGGTTCTTTCATGCCTCATTAAGTAAACGAATAAACAACTTTAGTAACATGTCTTATCGTCTAGTTGACCCTACAACAAGGAGTCTACGAATGTACAAGGGGTCTACGAATGTACAAGGGGTCTACGAATGTACATGGAGTCTACACGCACTGACTTTATGAATTTAAGCTGGTTAAACTGAAATGCATAAATGAAAAAATTCGGTACAGTACTATACATAATTTAAACCTTAATTCTTATTCGTGATGGATAAATACTCACTCGAATAGACATATCTATCTCAGTATAAACCCCAAGTACATCAACAATCATGACAGTGAGTCCAAGATCTGAGTTTTTCCTTGGATGCCCTGCCGGAAGATTTAACGATGTGCCCGTCTCTCCTGTACTGTAGAGAATATTTTTTAAATCTGTATAAACTTCCTTGTAACCGAACTTGTAAAGCGCTGGAGTAGTCTCTATTGTCCAATTGTAGCACTTGAAACTGAACAATGTATCTATTGCGATTCCTTCACTCGGAAAGACAGTACATTCTCCACCATAAGGAGGAATACTTGTTATGAACTCGTACTCCGTGAATCCTTCAAAGGTCCCATTCGTTCCCCAAGCTGTTAGTCTTACAACAAATGTTGTCCCTGAGCCAAGGCTGTGCTGTTTTAGTACAAGACTAAACCCACTGACATCAGAGAGGGTTTTCGATTGGAGACCGGTAACTGGTGCCCATTTTCCTGTAGCGGTGTTCTTGCTGAAGAGTGACCAAAGTTTTGTTATGTTATTCGAACAATGTTCCGTGCAATTTCCAGAAAAGGAAAGAACATCGGTGGGATTGACCTTCTCCTGGCAATTTTGCTGGCAACTGGGGAAATGAAAACAGGAATCCAGTGAGAAAACAACAAAATGCAGTTTTCGCGCTTTCTGATTGGCTCACGGCCATGACCATTGAGAGTACAGACCATGAAAGTGACAGTCGTATGTAACGCAAGTTAGGGAAGACAAATCGCATACATTTTCCATTGTCTGTACTTTTATTGATCATAGATTACGACGTAAAATTTCCAAAAATTTGCAGTAAAAGAGCATACTCACAACGCTCGTTCTCGAGTTTTGAACATTTATGACGTATACCAATAAGAGTACAAACAATGGAATATGTTTACGATTTGTTAAATTGTCTCCATTGCGATTCAAAACAAAAGTTCCATAATAAAAGAAACTACTTTTTTCATAACATCCGCTTACCTGACATAAAGAACAGGTACGGTCACATTGACAAGCTGAACAGCCGTTTCTCTCCTTGCGTGCCTGTTTCCTTCTCTAACATGAAGCTCCACGATAAGAACTCCTTTCTTTTCAATCAACTGCGGGTTAAGAGTAATCGACGAGCTTTTATCACCAGAGCCACTAACACTGTATGTATTACACGAAATTCTCGACGTCAAGTTATTTTTTGCTATAACGTCATTGATACTTGTAAGGGGAGTGTTTGTAAGGAAGAGGTTGCTGATGTTGTTATATAAATAGCAATACCAGGAAAACTGTAGGGTGCTACGAATCCCTTGGACCCTATCTGGGTCATGTGACTGAGAGCCATCGAGTTGTATAACACTCTTAGCATTCCTTCTTATCCCGGTCCCTTGCATTATAACGACAATTAAAGGGGTTTTCACTACTTCAATGTAACCTTCGCTGGCGGTCCATATTCCATTTATACCACTCAATGTAATTGTTAGTTTAACTTTGTAAACACCGTAGTCAAGAGTTCGAGGTGGAATCACGAGCTGCGACGTTAAAGTTGTCATTTTCAAGGAATGCACAAATGAATTTCCTGATTCCTTCTTTTGGATGTCCCATTCTAAGACCGCCCCGACGGCTTCTTCGCATTTGATAGAGTACTTCGATCGTATAACGAACTCCTTGGACTTAAATATCCGGATCGCTGACCCAACCTCACTTCCTATATTCCTCAGCAAGGCGTTAAATATATTACAAGGTTTCTCAGTTATCGCAATTAAACTGCTTACTGATTCAACGATGAAGTTTCCGGTACCATTCAAAATGGCTTTAAAAAGTCCTGATTTGCTATAAGTATGGTTATACGTGAACACTTTATGCACTGGGGAAACATCAGGCATCCCAAAATTCACCTTGCTACAGATGTTATCTCCGTAAACACGTTTCACGCCATCTCCGGTATCCAACATGAAACACGATCTCGGCATAGGGTTGAGAATACCTACACTAAAAACAACAACTTCTCCATGCAAGCGAGGGCCATTATTCCTCAGGGACATCCCAAGGGTAGGCCCTGACACCACAGTTGTGTACAAAGCTGTTTGAGTTCCTAAAGTGTTGTTGCATGTCATTAAAATGTTGTATATTCCATAGGTTGCATAATTGTGGATTATTACACTCGGTAAGGTTTCGTAGGGGAAGTTCCTAAACGCACCATCTCCGAATCCTATCGTGCATTCATATGCCGTACCCTCGCCGATTAATAATTCACAAGTCGTATCATTTCCGAGGTTAATAGTTTCGTTACATGTTATCTGCAAATCTTTCAAGCTACTTAGCCTTAAAATATTCAAGTTCTTTTTATAACTTTGCCGACTTGCATTGTTATAAGCGAGCACTTCAGCCACAAATAACCCATAACCATTATACTTGTGCGTGAATTGAAACCTCATGACTCCTTCTCGTAATAATGTCGTATTGTCACTGAAGTCAATCTTTAGATGAGGATTGGAACCGTTGGTTATTTCAAATCGAACTAATATTCCATCATCTTGAAAGCAATCCTTAAACCTTCTTTGACAAACAATGGATGCGTTAAATCCTTGGATTGGAGTTTCAACTATCACATAACCACTGGTATCCACAGATCTGCTCACTCTATTCCGAGCGCTGACGAACATTCGAAAAATTCCAACATTCTTGAACGTATGTGTCAGCAGCATTCCACCGAGTACAGGGTTCCTCAAAGTAACGTAATGCCATGCTGAGGAATTGTCGGAGAAGTTTATATAAACAAATAGATGACTCCCAGTCGTCCATAACAGCGTCGAGTTGAACACATTGTTCAGAGAGACGTTATAGATTCGTTCACTCAGTCTCAATCCAGTTATGTTTTCCTGTATCTCAATAATAGTTCTAGAAATTTGTAAATTGCTGACACGATTTGAAGCCTTAACTTTGATGCTATAATTCCCAGGGTTTGAATACGAGTGACAGGATGAGAAATTCGTTGTCTCGACTACAGTGCCATCACCGTACTCCCATCTAACATTAGGTGGTGCTCTGGATACCACATCCAAAGAAATATTGAACAATCCTTGTTCGTTCTTTAGTAGGTATAAAGGCGCACTCAAGTTTAATCCAACAAGCTTAACTTGTACGTATGCGTTCCTAGTAATACTTTGGTTATTCACTACGTTATCAGCGTATAGTCGTATTATGTAGTCGCCTTCTTCGGTGTAGTTATGGTACGACACCATCGTGAGGTGATTTGTAGCATTGGCTTGCAGTCCCTGTAGTGTCGTATTTGTTGAGTTATCCCCCCAGCTGAAGATGGCAGTCACGTTTGTACCCATGTACATTGTCCATTGTACTTTAAGAGGCTGTCCAAGTACAACACCGAACATCGACCTGGGTATTCGAAGCTTGTCAACTGGAGTAAAGAAATATGAATGTTTAGTTTGCAGGCCTAAGCACCAAAGGAACAAGAGGCATTGCCGAGTTACAGGTGTAACTGACGTTTCGAGTGCTAGCCCTTCGTCAGAGCAAAACAAGCCATCATTTTAAAGGGAACTTCCACTGAATAACAATGATTGCTCTCAAATATTTGTTATGGCTGCCTATATCTAATGCTGTGTTTGTTTCCTGTAAATTGTACATTAGGTGTCAGTTTTGGACCAATTTTCCTATCAATAAAACTCATTTGAATTTCCTAGGTATTGTCATCTTGGATGTTATGACATCACACGGTTGTTCCTGTTGTTACTCAACAAAAGAGCTATTGTTTTCTGACAATAGCTCTTCCGTGTGACGTCATAAGATCCAAGATGGCGGCGCCAGGGAAATTCAAATATAATTAGTTTCATGGACAAGAAGATTACCTAGTCTACAATTTACAAGAAACAAACACACCATTAGATTTAGCTATCCATAACAAACACAGCATTAGATTTAGGCATCCATAACAAACACAGCATTAGATTTAGGTATCCATAACAAACACAGTATTAGATTTAGGCATCCATAACAAACACAGCATTAGATTTAGGTATCCATAACAAACACAGTATTAGATTTAGGTATCCATAACAAACACAGCATTAGATTTAGATATCCATAACAAACACAGCATTAGATTTAGGCATCCATAACAAACACAGTATTAGATTTAGGTATCCATAACAAACACAGCATTATATTTAGATATCCATAACAAACACAGCATTAGATTTAATAGGTATCCATAACAAACACAGCATTAGATTTAGGTATCCATAACGAACACAGCATTAGATTTAGATATCCATAACAAACACAGCATTAGATTTAGGCATCCATAACAAACACAGCATTAGATTTAGGTATCCATAACAAACACAGCATTAGATTTAGGCATCCATAACAAACACAGCATTAGATTTAATAGGTATCAATAACAAACACAGCATTAGATTTAGGTATCCATAACAAACACAGCATTAGATTTAGGCATCCATAACAAACACAGCATTAGATTTAATAGGTATCAATAACAAACACAGCATTAGATTTAGGCATCCATAACAAACACAGCATTAGATTTAGGTATCCATAACAAACACAGCATTAGATTTAGATATCCATAACAAACACAGCATTAGATTTAGGCATCCATAACAAACACAGCATTAGATTTAGGCATCCATAACAAACACAGCATTAGATTTAGGCATCCATAACAAACACAGCATTAGATTTAGGTATCCATAACAAACACAGCATTAGATTTAGGCATCCATAACAAACACAGCATTAGATTTAATAGGTATCAATAACAAACACAGCATTAGATTTAGGCATCCATAACAAACACAGCATTAGATTTAGGTATCCATAACAAACACAGCATTAGATTTAGATATCCATAACAAACACAGCATTAGATTTAGGTATCCATAACAAACACAGCATTAGATTTAGGCATCCATAACAAACACAGCATTAGATTTAGGTATCCATAACAAACACAGCATTAGATTTAGGTATCCATAACAAACACAGCATTAGATTTCGGTATCAATAACAAACATTTGAGAGCAAACATTATTTTTAATTGGAGGTTAATTCTCTTTATGAGCTACGACTCAGGTCTAACGCTCGAAAAACACGACAGCTGCACTCCGCCTCTCACGGTAGAAACAGACACTTGACAACTACTTACCCAACAGAAACTTCGAGCTCGCAGTCAAAACACCATCATTACGTCTTTAAATATTGATAACTACCGAAACACCAAGATTTTCAATTTCCAATGCTTACTACAGCACTTTCTTAGTTCTTTTCAACATACCTGGGCATGGCTTGTTACAGTTTTCTTTCTGTAGGACAAGTGGACAGTGTGATCCCGAGGTGTGTGTCACCGGTTTCAGGCATCGTTTCCTTCTCTCCTTCATGCTGTATAATCCGCAGACTGTACAATTACTCCAAGGCCCCCACTCCGTATCCAGTCCACCTCGGGCTTTGCGAAAATTGAAGAAAATTAAAGCAAGGACATTGAGATTTAAAGTAGAAGAAATGTAACGAATAAAACGAATAAAACGAATAAAACAATTAATTTCCATAGTATGGAAAACCAGGGAAAACCAGGGGGAAACCAGGAAAAACCAGAGAAACACCAGGGAAAACTAGGGGAAAACCAGGGGAAAATAATATAGAAACATACAATAATCTTGGAAATTTCAATTTATAGCATTTTGTCATGATTTCTCAACGGTTATTTCCATACTTTCGAAAAATTGGAAGTATATGGAAATACGAAAAAAACATGGCAAAACCATGGCAAATTAAAAGCATGGGAAATGCTGTAAACTGGAATTTCCAAGATTATTGAATATGGAAATACCATGGAAATCCGACTTTCCGTGTTTTTTCCATATCACTGGAAATTGTAGTATTCTTTTCAGTGGCAATGCGCTGTTAATGATATACCCCTCGTTTTGCGTTAAAGTTGTGGTAATTTTTTGACCCCTGTGCAGACATTTAGCCAAGGTGCTCATCTTACCGATCCTCGGCAGAGAAAGCACTGAGGGGGACCAGTGACGGGTGAATAAGTGACACTCTAATACTTAGTCAGTCGGGTCTTTACCGTCCTTAGTAAACGTTTTTCAGTAAACTATGAATTATTCAACATATTAAATCCCAATCATATAGTAATAACTTTAATAACACCTTAAACGTTATGATTTATCGTGTACTTCTAATATATCTTCTAACTTATCTAAACGCTGCATTCAAGTCACGTGCACATGGATACCTCTGATACAAGATTGTAGTAAGCAATTTTAAATTTCAAAATTTTATATTGATATTTGCGCAATATAAATTATCATTAACCATTAGTATTCTGTATCAAATTATAAGCCCTATTGGTATTCTGTAGAAAATGATACAGAAAACTAACTAAGCTAATTATAATTACTAACTAAGCTATGTTAGTATTCCGGCCAGGGTAAAACTGATGACAAAGTAAAACTCCTGTCTTGATGCATACAAACAATGTGGGACCTGTTTATGTGCACTCAATCAATCAATCAACTTTAGTCCAGTGTCTAAAACTACTAGTTGGCCACAAGTAGCCTACTAATTGGGGACACTATAAATAAAACTTCACTATAAATAAAACACTAAATAAAACTGAGTTGACCTTATTATTATAATAAGAGATTAAATGAATAAATTACAAATTATAGAGCCCGTTTCAGATAAGTGAAACGTTCACACAATACGAAAGCTGTAGATGTTTCAAAAATTGGAGCCCGAACTCTTATTTTACGCTTTTCATCAAAATGTCGGAAACATTTATTTTATTTTATATAGTTCTTTTCATAATTTGATATATAACAGTGGCTCGCCGAACGGTTCGCCATCGTATATCCGATACAATTCGGTTTCTCATATTGTAAATAGTACAAACAAACCTGCAAACATGATCTCACCTGCCTGGCAACTGTACCACATACTGAAGGTCTTCGTATTTTTAGGACAAGGATCTCCTAGATTTCCTATCGAATTGCCAAAACTGCACGTTTTCTTTCCATCGCACCAACCCTTCACTTTTTTAAACGTATCCGGTTGACCCTTGGGACATCTACCAGACTTCCAAGAGGCATCGTGAACAACTATGACCATGTTGTCATAGCATGAAATATTCTTTGAGACCACCTGTTTGTTCTCTGAATTCGAATAACTGTAAACTGAAATGTAAAGAAAATAATATTACGCGGTACTTTCAACCCCAAAGAAGATAACCGGAAGTAAGGGTGGCCGAGCGGTTGAAGCGTTGGCCTCTCACTTCCGTGGTTCATTCCCAGACTCGGCATCATATGTAAGTTGAGTTTATTGTTCCCTTGTTCCTAAGTGCTATGTGGGTAAAGTATACGATTATATACGATCATAACCACAGACAAACATTAATATTCAGATTAGCGGAACATGCCTTCAATACTGGGGGGAAACCTGTCTGATGGTAAAAATTTCGCGAGCGGATTAAAAATACTGCATACGATGCTGTTCAAGATGCTGTCTTTATAAAGAGTTTTGACTTCGTTTTATGTATTTTACGCTTAAGAGAATTGAGGGAAAAAAGAAAACGGATACCTAAATGCGATAAGACATAGCATCAGAATTACGACGTTTTTCAACCATAATGGATCGAAATGTCGACACAATAACGAAACTCATTGGTTTAGATTTCTAAGCCTTGGTCAGTTGACGATCCAGTCAGAAATTACGCAAGGCTACCGTCCTAGGCCCGGTTGTTCGAAGCAAGGTAAGCTACACCGAGGTTAAATCGCTAACCCGAGGTTAAGTCAAGCATGTTAAGGCCTGGTTCAGGGGTCACATTTCGGGTAAAAACTGTGTTCCTTATTTCAGCACAGCCGAATATGGTAATTACGCCAAGTTTCTCACGATAATAGATATCGCCATTCTTTACTACCTTAAGTGGTTTGCGTGTAGTAAAACGTGTCACGTGGGCTGTCACGTGACTTAGAACACGAAATCAGTAAATCGAAAACGCGGCTCTGAGTTTAAAACAGCTAGGATGATGAGTGGATGTGTTTAGTTAAGGTTGAAGCCTTTTATATAAATCAACTTAGAAAAGATGACTACAATGTTTCGTTAACGAGTAATTAAGGCGAAAATATGCAAAATAGGTCACGTGATTTTTTTACCCTTAATATCTCCTTATCTTTACATGATAGTCATGTTTTCTAAGCGTGGTCTGAAACACTGCGGGAGGAGTAATGTTTTGGCAGGGTTACTTTATATGCATATGTTATCGTCGCAGCCGCATTTCACTTAAAAGATTTTATATAATTATGACGTCATCGATCACGTCATACGACAACCATCCACAAATTTAAGGAAGTGGATATTAGTATTATCGTGTAATTAGATTTTCTTTAAACTGTTATTTTCGTCAGAAAACCTTTTTAACGTACATCTATTTTCCATTAAATGAACCAGGCCTTAACATACTTGAGTAAACTGTACAGATGGCAATTACAGATTTAGCGCTACCCTAGGGATAAAGTTAACCTTGCTTCGAACAACCAGGCCTGGTCTACATAAATGGTCCCAGAAGCATTTTACTGTCAAACTTGCTCTCAACCACTTGAGCAACCTCACCAAGCTACACGCAACTGACGAAGGAAACCACTTATTTTTTTCCGAACCCGGTCTTGCTATTTTTTAGCAAGATTCAACACTTACTTTCAAAACACAATAATAAATCAGCAGATCCTAGCTAGGATCTCTTTGGATCCCACTATCGTCTCTAAAAATAGCCCCATTAATAGATTCTTCAGCCAGGGTTCAGATTCACCTCCATGAGACTTAACAAACCAGCACTCGGAAAACACTCACAACGGTTCACACGTATAATATTCAGTACAATATTGAATGTTTAACGGGCCTGAAACAACCATTGCGTCTGATCAAAGTAAGGACCCAGGCGAAACAACAGATCGAATTGGAATTTAGCCTGTTGGTTTTTGCACTTATACTTGTGCTTGCGTCGTACGTTTTAACAAGCCATTACTGAAGTAGTTACTAGAAAAATATATCCAAATTATGTGTGTGGTTTCAAGCCTCTAACGTAACAAATTCCATCAAAGTAGGTAGACGAGAGCAGTGTAAAATCTCTTGAAATTGACTTTCACAATAGAAGGGAGGTCCTGAAAAATTGGGAAAAACTGTAGGGGGAGGGGGTGGGCAAAATGATGAATCCGGGAACATTTTCATTGATGACTTCTGTCGATCTCTCTTCTGGGACTGGGAAGAGGGGGGGGGGGGGGATAGTCTGAGTTTCTAGCCTCACCCGGTTGGCATAAATATGTCATGTTGAAATACTTGGAGTTATTGACACATGGATCTTTGAGGAAAGTTGTAGGATTATCCAGAAGGCACTGATTTCGTCCTTGACAATGTTTCATGACTTCCGCCTTAGTCGTCTTCGGAGATGTGCAGTTTGTGTTCGTGACACCACTTGAGCATACATTGGCTTCAGTTCGTCCATAAAACACGGAGCGTACCTCGAGTACTGTTAAGTACTTTCCATATTTGGGGCAGTTTATTGTGGCGTTTTGGGAGCCACACATAGTTATATTATGCTCTGCAAAAGAAGAAAAATAATTGAGAACCCTCATGAAACGCACCGTTGCGTGATTGAATAAGTATAGGTAATAAAATGAGGACGAGTGAAATTTCACGCGTGTTTGCCAAAATCGAAGTAATTTCCCGAGTCGCTTCAGTGAGAGAAATTACGTAGATTTTGACAAATTAAAGACAAGTGAAATTTATCCCTAATTTCACGAGTCACTATTTGATTACCATTAACAGGGACGGCGGAGCGAAATTTAAAGGGGGGGGGGGGGGGGGGGCTAAAATTCGTCGTTGAGCCGGTAGAACCAAACTATAGTCTTAAAATGACTGAGCTGTGCCGTTCATGTAATATTATGGACGTCAAATCCAAGGACTATGGCAAAGCTGACACAGCGTAGGATTTTATATTGAATATTACAATATTTCGGCTGGCAAGACCAGCCTTCTTCAGGTACTAGTGAAGAACTTCTCTCACCAGCTTCAAATACAATCTGAAATCCTATTTACTTAACCAGTCATCTCCTTAATTAACTGATCTATATGTCTGCTCTTCTTCGCTCCCTTCTTCTCCTTTTCTTTCCAATCATCTTTCTCTTATCATAATATTAATATTCAGTATAATATTGTTAGATTATTAGCTCACACTTAAAAAGGCTTCGGCTTCCATTTAGGTTGTCTTCCACTGTATTGATTATATTTTTTTGTATTTTTATGTGTATACATGGTGGTTTATGTGTAATAAAGATGATGATGATGAGCTCTAAGGTAAGAAGACTCTATAAATGCGGGAAATTGAGCTTCCTCTTGCTAGAATATTCCCTTTGCGGCATCGATTCATAGAGTTAAAGGGCTGTGTCACGGTGGGGCTGTGTCACGGTGGGGCTGTGTCACGGTGGGCTGTGTCACGGTGGGGCTGTGTCACGGTGAGAGGGCTTCATATTCTCAGTCCGAGTCGGACACAGTTATTAGTTCAGTGATTTTCATATGAACTGACGAACCTCGCGCACATGTGGGATTGTTAAAATAAAAATAAATATACAAAAATGACTATCAAACTGTGTATAAACATAGTCTTCAAGGAAAATATTGCGTATCATTTCAATCTACCATTTGGCACGAGATCGGTAGTGTTATAATTAGCAAAACCTGTTTGCAAATGCTATTTTCCACCTCCAATCGATTGTCGATCTTTCTAAAACGACGTTTTGAAGATTGTTTGCCGTCCAGTAAAGCCTTTCTCATGGCCATGGGATCACGAGCTTGATTCATTGGTTATTGAAGTGATATATCAGCACGTGACCGTTTCCTGGGACGTACCTTGGCATGGTTTGTAGCATATCTTGCGTTGGGTCAGAGAGTTTCCTCCGTGCAAGCCGTTGTAGAGATTTCCATCACCAGGGTTCAGCTTTCGGTGTCTTGATCGCTTGGCGTGCAGACCACAAGCCTCACAAGAACCCCAAGAACCCCACATGTAATAGATACCATGTTCTAATAAGGAATTAACAAACATTATTCACTACAAAGATGTATACAGGAGCTGGATTTCTACAGTATTAGATATACGACATTTTACACGATGACGTCACATACTACAACTACCAGAATTCCTTGCGCGGATCCTTTTGTTCCTCTTCCTATTTCAAAAACGTCGTATCGCAAAAATAACTGAAAACATTACTTTCTACATCTAGAAGTTTGATAAGTCAGATACAGAATTCGTGTCCGTGGTTTATGGGATTTATAAACTCTCGCTTTCAGCTCATTCTGTATCTATTACTGATACAGAATACTATCTAAGATAACTTGAATACTGTATCAAACGATACAGAATATACTAACTATACACTAGCGCTAGAATGAGGGATGTCTTACAACCGATCACTGGCGTCCCCAATCCCGGCCGCAGTAAAATGACAAGGTAGGACTCCTGTCTTGATGCATACAGACCGTCTCTCCATTATGGGACCTGTTTGTGCACGATAGCATGTCCGTGACTCAAACTTACGCTTTTCATCAAAACGTCGGAATTTGTTTCAGTTTTATATAGTTCATATCATAAGCACATTACAATATTCGCGTCCGAACTGTATCGGATATACAATCGTATCGGATATACAATGGTTGTATCGGATATACAATTGTATCGGATATGCAATCGTATCGTATATTCAATCGTATCGGATATACAATTCGGTCGCTTATATCGTAACTAGTACTTTCATAGATAGAAATACAACGCCGACCTAATATTCGAGAGAACATTTTTTTTTTAGTTCTTTTTATTGTACTGCCGAAGCCGAAGGCAGCGAGAGGCACAGACAAATCAGGATATGTTGCGATAGTAGAGTTCAATAATTGTTTTATCATTCGACAAAATATAACTTTACCTCCAGAGTTTAAACTGGAACTTTCGAGTCACCAACAGCTCTGCTATCGACCTGCCTTGTTTACCAAACGGAGGGTCAATAGTGCGCATGTTCAGACAGTTATTTGTAGCAAATATTGAATTATCACGACTGCGCATGCTCAGACCGTTATTTATAGCAAATATGAATTATCACGACTGCGCATGCTCAGACCGTTATTTATAGCAAATATGAATTATCACGACTGCGCATGCTCAGACCGTTATTTATAGCAAATATGAATTATCACGACTGCGCATGCTCAGACCGTTATTTGCAGCAAATATTGAATTATCACGACTGCGCATGCTCAGACCGTTATTTGTAGCAAATATTGAATTATCACGACTGCGCATGCTCAGACCGTTAATTGCAGTCAGTTATATGCAGGTGTATCAACCAATCAGACTGATTCGAGATGGCGAGAGTCGAATGATAAACTCACTTACTTGGTTGACAGCTATAGTGAAACATGATATACTTGGACACATCGTCACATGTCATCACATTCAACTCGTCTGAAGTCACTCTGTCCACATTGCAACTGAGTCCAGAATTGCAATACCTGTTAATCTTAGGTACATTTGTTAGGGTACAGTTTTTCATCTTATCGGGTACTACACAGACCGACTGTGATTCCCTGCCGTATTTCACTGGGCTGTGCAAGACAAGAACTTTGCCCTTTGGGCAGCTTATCTTTGCATTGTCTTCATCACAGAATATTCTTTGAACAACTGCAAAATAAAAATCAAAGTTTGAGATTTAAGAGGAAGATTGTGAAATACAGTTGAACCTCTTGTGAGACTCATAAGCGACTACCACTTTAAACGTAGTGATTTCACTGAGGAACAAACCGGCTAAACGGGTTTTTATAAACTGATGTTATATATAATAGGTTACTAGTTTCTGTAAAAACTAGTTTAGGTCTTTACAGGCAGGAAATATAAACACTGGTATAATCAACTAAAAGTCGATTGAAGTATGCTAACCGCCGTGGAAAGCGAGTAGCAGCTGACATTTCGAACGTTAACCCTTCGTCAGAGCAAAAGAGAGAATAGGCTATTTTGACGATATTGCGCACGCATTGAAAACAAAAGCATGTGGCCCGCCAAAAACCAGAATGTGGCCCGCCAAAACTCAATGTTGCATAACAATCTTTTGTTTTCTTGATTGCATGTATATTGTTCTCAATGCGCGCGCAACATCGTCAAAATGGCCTATTGTAGAAATATTTGCATGTAATGCAAACGTTGTATAACCACTACACTAAACGACCATCGCTCGAAAATTACCGAATCCTAAATCTTATAACCATGTCAATTAGTTCCCAGTCTAGCATGCATGCCATGTATAACGGCGAAGTAACAATTTATGATAATAATAAATTTGGGTAAGAGACCATGTTGTTATGTACAAGGTATTCTCGACCAACCACCTGGCCCCAAGCCCTCTCTTCCTTTTCTTACTACGGAGGGTTAGAGAAGGGCCCTGGGGTCGAGAATTATACAAAGGTTTCGATTCGTACCTGGAGTACAGCGGTACACCACACTCAGATATTTACTATTCCCAGGACAAGGGTCCTTGAACGTGTCGTTAGATGCAACCAGTGTGCAATTCGTTCTCATCTCACACCGCTCGTACGCTCTAATGTTATTGTACTCCTCTATCTCTGTAGAGGGCGTACAGTTGCTCAGTAGACCGCTGGCCGTACATATTGTCGCAGACTGCCTTCCGTAGTACACCTTGTCGAAATTGATAAATGTACCATCCTGGCATGTGAGATTAATTGTTTGATTTTCACAGACTGTATGATTGTAACCTGCAAATGAAATTACCCGAGCGTAATGTTAGTAAAGTTTACTGATCCTGATAGACCCATTGCATAAATGGCGTCCAATTTAAATAGGTATTGTGCTCGAGACTTTAGCCTCGTTGCCACACAAAAGCGTTTTCACATGAATGTGAGACTACAAGTTCCTAAACAATCGTTATTCAGATTGGACGCCATTTACGCAATTGGTCTATAGGACGGCACACGAACAATGTTTATAAACATTTCACTTTGAAATGCAAATTTGCTAAACAGAGTCCAAATATTCTTTTTAGGATTCCTTTGTTTTAAAGAGCCAATTGGTGGTCTGCATCGTCATGACCCTCGATCACAAAATTGGTTTGCATTTATGAAATAAAATAAAACATTTTGGTTCTTGTAAACGTTAACTAACAAAAATACATTTATAACCCAAATCTTAATAATCATAAAACCAACATCACTTAAAAGTGTTTTACAGAAGGGTCATGAGTGATAGGTCTGCAAAACGCGTGCGCATGCGTCGATTTACATGAAGTACTTGCCGGAAATCACGCTCGCGCGCATCATTTTAGGTTAATTTTAACTTCAAAGCATTGTTACAGAAAAGCACAAGCTTCGATTTTTAAATCTTTTCATGGATCAGTCCCAAATTTAATTAGCTTGACGACTAAACTAATAAAGCTCTTAACTCTCGCCATTTTGCCCTTAACTCCCGGTCTTTTCTGCGATGTGTCGAGTTTCTGAAGATTTAAAACCATTTAAAACTGCTCCCGCGATTTCTACCGCTGACTGGACATGCGCACATTCTGTCGTCCTGAGTGAGATAGTAAACTGTTCAAAGTCAATTTGAATATGTAAATTACGCCTAGGGAATTAATTAATGAAAGTATAAAAGGAAGAACAATGCTCTCTATAGGTGTTGTTTGCAAGAAACCAGAAGACGAAAAGGTAGTTCTGCGACCCTCCCACCCACCCTCACTTAGCCGGAGTTGATGCCTGGGCCAACATTTCTCATCTTTCGCTCTTCGCCATGTGCTTGTCCCAGGTCGGAGTTGCAGCCCATATCTCATTAATGACAATGTACAAGGCGGAATAATACACTATAACTGAGAAACTATAACAGAAAGTTTCGGAACATTAGAGTATTTCCTAACCGAGCTGTGGACAATGCGGCCGCCATCATCTGTCCCTCTTTGGGACACCAACAAAGCGGCCATACGAACGGCAATACAAATAAAGCTGAATTTCCCATCGAAATCACTTGGTGTCACGTCAAAATTCTTTAGATGCTAAAGGAACCAGAATTGGCTTGAAATTTGATCGAGTCCTTTATAAACGACGTTAACTGATGTGTTCCTATGTCGGTCATGTCGTTTTCCACTTAAACAATCAATAAGAACGGACTAAGGCTCATAAGTACATAAGTAACGAACCTGCACAGGGCTTTGAACAAGCCGTTGATTTTGTTGCAGACATTCTACCAGAGCAGTCAGCACCGCCTGTTGTCGTGGTTGGGTTAAAACACGTTCTTCGTCTCGTTGGATAATGGAGCACTCCACAGTCCACCGGACAGGCTTTCCATGACGTCCATTCCTTATAACCACTATTTACTGCCGAGAAAACATATTATTCAATAATTATTTTATCGTTCAATTCACCGTACGGATAAAACATGGCGGCTGTACATTGGACCACAATCCCTTGCGACCCTAACACAGTAAAAGAAACACGTAGAAATCCGCTATTCTCTTCCATGACAGTGTATTGGCAACAGCACTTGTACTGGCTTGTTATTAGGATAACACGTAGAAATCCGCTATTCTCTTCCATGACAGTGTATTGGCAACAGCACTTGTACTGGCTTGTTATTAGGATAACACGTAGAAATCCTCTATTCTCTTCAATGACAGTATATTGGCAACAGCACTTGTACTGGCTTGTTATTAAGATAACACGTAGAAATCCGCTATTCTCTTCCATGACAGTGTATTGGCAACAGCACTTGTACTGGCTTGTTATTAGGATAACACGTAGTAATCCTCTGTTCTCTACAATAACAGTGTATTGGCAACAGCACTTGTACTGGCTTGTTATTAGGATAACACGTAGTAATCCTCTGTTCTCTACAATAACAGTGTATTGGCAACAGCACTTGTACTGGCTTGTTATTAGGATAACACGTAGTAATCCTCTGTTCTCTTACATGACAGTGTATTGGCAACAGCACTTGTACTGGCTTAATTGTTATTAGGATAACACGTAGTAATCCTCTATTCTCTTCCATGACAGTGTATTGGCAACAGCACTTGTACTGGCTTGTTAGTAAGATAACACGTAGAAATCATCTATTCTATTAAATGACAGTATATTGGCAACAGCACTTGTACTGGCTTGTTAGTAAGATAACACGTAGAAATCATCTATTCTATTAAATGACAGTATATTGGCAACAGCACTTGTACTGGCTTGTTATTAGGATAACACGTAGAAATCCTCTATTCTATTAAATGACAGTATATTGGCAACAGCACTTGTACTGGCTTGTTATTAGGATAACACGTAGTAATCCTCTCTTCTCTTCAATGACAGTGTATTGGCAACAGCACTTGTACTGGCTTGTTATTAGGATAACACGTAGTAATCCTCTGTTCTCTTACATGACAGTGTATTGGCAACAGCACTTGTACTGGCTTGTTATTAGGATAACACGTAGTAATCCTCTCTTCTCTTCAATGACAGTATATTGGCAACAGCACTTGTACTGGCTTGTTATTAGGATAACACGTAAAAATCCTCTATTCTATTAAATGACAGTATATTGGCAACAGCACTTGTACTGGCTTGTTATTAGGATAACACGTAGTAATCCTCTATTCTCTTCAATGACAGTGTATTGGCAACAGCACTTGTACTGGCTTGTTATTAGGATAGGTAACACGTAGTAATCCTCTGTTCTCTTCAATGACAGTGTATTGGCAACAGCACTTGTACTGGCTTGTTATTAGGATAACACGTAGTAATCCTCTGTTCTCTTCAATGACAGTATATTGGCAACAGCACTTGTACTGGCTTGTTATTAAGATAACACGTAGAAATCCTCTATTCTCTTAAATGACAGTATATTGGCAACAGCACTTGTACTGGCTTGTTATTAGGATAACACGTAGAAATCCTCTATTCTCTTAAATGACAGTGTATTGGCAACAGCACTTGTACTGGCTTGTTATTAGGATAACACGTAGAAATCCTCTCTTCTCTTCAATGACAGTGTATTGGCAACAGCACTTGTACTGGCTTGTTATTAGGATAACACGTAGAAATCCTCTATTCTATTAAATGACAGTATATTGGCAACAGCACTTGTACTGGCTTGTTATTAGGATAACACGTAGAAATCCTCTGTTCTCTTCAATGACAGTGTATTGGCAACAGCACTTGTGCTGGTTTGTTATTAGGATAACACGTAGAAATCCTCTATTCTCTTAAATGACAGTATATTGGCAACAGCACTTGTACTGGCTTGTTATTAGGATAACACGTAGTAATCTTCTGTTCTCTTCAATGACAGTGTATTGGCAACAGCACTTGTACTGGCTTGTTATTAGGATAACACGTAGTAATCCTCTATTCTCTTAAATGACAGTATATTGGCAACAGCACTTGTACTGGCTTGTTATTAGGATAACACGTAGTAATCCTCTCTTCTCTTCAATGACAATATATTGGCAACAGCACTTGTACTGGCTTGTTATTAGGATAACACGTAGAAATCCTCTATTCGCTTAAATGACAGTATATTGGCAACAGCACTTGTACTGGCTTGTTATTAGGATAACACGTAGAAATCCTCTATTCTCTTCAATGACAGTATATTGGCAACAGCACTTGTACTGGCTTGTTATTAGGATAACACGTAGAAATCCTCTATTCGCTTAAATGACAGTATATTGGCAACAGCACTTGTACTGGCTTGTTATTAGGATAACACGTAGAAATCCTCTATTCTCTTCAATGACAGTATATTGGCAACAGCACTTGTACTGGCTTGTTATTAGGATAACACGTAGAAATCCTCTATTCGCTTAAATGACAGTATATTGGCAACAGCACTTGTACTGGCTTGTTATTAGGATAACACGTAGAAATCCTCTATTCTCTTAAATGACAGTATATTGGCAACAGCACTTGTACTGGCTTGTTATTAGGATAACACGTAGAAATCCTCTATTCTCTTAAATGACAGTATATTGGCAACAGCACTTGTACTGGCTTGTTTTTAAGATTTAAAAACTCTCTTCCGCTATTTTGTAACGGATTTAAAGAACTTCGCGCGCAAAGGATTGTGGGTAAAGTACAAGGCGCCATCTTTTTTGGTACAGTGGATTGTGGCACGCGTTATCTATCGGTTAATAATAACAATAATAATAATAATAATAATAATAACAATAATTTTATTAGGGTAAAACACAATAACCGCAAAGCAGGAGTTTACATTGTGGCCCGAAAATAAAATAAAGAAATCATGACACTGAAAATAGTAAAATATAAATCCTGTGTTTCTGTCTCTGGACCTTATCCGAGAAGACGAGAAGGTCTAACAATTTGCAGTTCGAGAACGTGTAGTTAAGCGCTGGTCTGTCGTGCTGTAGGTCGAGGGTTCAAAACCCTGGCCAGACCACCACTCAGGGTATTAAAATAACTGAGTAGAATGTGCTGCCTTTGTGAAATAACCTCGTTCTGGAACTACAAATGGTTAGACCTTCACGTCTTCTCGGATAAGGACGTAAAATCATAGGTCCAGACTCGTAGCCCTCGGTGACCTTTAAGCCCGTTGAGAGTCCACCTTCGAGTGGTATTAAAATTGAAAAATAAGGCAAACAGACAGGGCTTAACGACATGTACGGTGGCCCACAAAGGCAATACAAATATATTTCCAGTACAGGCCAAAATGAAATGAGTGCCAAAATATTTTCAGTACAGTACAAAATACTGAGAAATTATGCACATAAATATATTCAAGTACAGAAATATATTCCAGTAGGGACAGAAATATATTATCCAGTACAGAAATACATTATCCAGTACAGAAATACATTATCCAGTACAGAAATACATTATCCAGTACAGAAATACATTATCCAGTACAGAAATACATTATCCAGTACAGAAATATTTCCAATGCAGAAATATATCCAGTGCCAAAATATTTCCAGTACAGAAATATTTCCAGTAAATATTTCTCTGTGCCGGTTTCTCTGTGCCGCAGTCACGTCGCAATTTTACTGGGCAGCCATATTCTTCTACACATTAAAGAAAAAAGGAAGCTGGAATCTCGGGTTGGTTGTTGGACCTTGTTACTCGAAGCCACACGAGTTTCCTACTCCTGTATGTGAACAATTGCCACAAACTGATTGCACTCATCGATGCAGCCATGAATGGGGAAGCCATACGGCTTCAACTTAAAGTATCCGTCGGTGTGCCAACAATATAACTGGGACCTGGTACTCTATACGTCCTTCTCCGTAACCGTTTTGTTCGTCTTTTTTCACAGCCTTCAGGGTCCACTTCTCGCATAAGCTGTTCAACAACCCTTCTTGGAACTTGATAGCCTTCCATTCTTAGAGCGTGCCATATTGAACGATATCCTCCCATGCAACCTGGACCAGTATAAAACTTCCACTTGTATTCGTCGGCGCACCTGATCAATGTCGAAAGAAGGTGATCTTCTTCGGAGGCCGTACTCTCTCAAACGATTTTTTAAAGTGCGTTCAAAAATACTGATGCTATGCAGTTTGGCCAGGAAATTGACAATGCTCTTGTACTCGAATCCTCTTGTGAAATAAAACTCTTATCAGATTCCTTTCGTCACAACACTTCCAAACAGCCGCCATTTTGCTTGGCTGGAGCACATGTAATACTGAAGCGCAAAGGACTATGGGAAAATCTAGCTCTGGATATATTTCTGTAGTGGAAATATTTCTGCACTGGAAATATTTCTGCACTGGAAATATTTCTGTACTGGAAATATTCCTGTACTGGAAATATTCCTGTACTGGAAATATTTTTGCACTGGATATATTTCTGCATTGGAAATATTTCTGTACTGGAAATATTTCTGTACTGGAAATATTTCTGTACTGGAAATATTTTGGCACTGGAAATATTTTGGCACTGGAAATATTTCTGCATTGGAAATATTTCTGTACTGGATAATGTATTTCTGTACTGGATAATGTATTTCTGTACTGGATAATGTATTTCTGTACTGGATAATGTATTTCTGTACTGGATAATGTATTTCTGTACTGGATAATGTATTCCTGTACTGGATAATGTATTCCTGTACTGGATAATGTATTCCTGTACTGGATAATGTATTTCTGTACTGGATAATGTATTTCTGTACTGGATAATGTATTTCTGTACTGGATAATGTATTCCTGTACTGGATAATGTATTTCTGTACTGGATAATATATTTCTGTACTGGATAATGTATTTCTGTACTGGATAATGTATTCCTGTACTGGATAATGTATTTCTGTACTGGATAATATATTTCTGTACTGGATAATGTATTTCTGTACTGGATAATGTATTTCTGTACTGGATAATGTATTTCTGTACTGGATAATGTATTTCTGTACTGGATAATGTATTCCTGTACTGGATAATGTATTTCTGTACTGGATAATGTATTTCTGTACTGGATAATGTATTTCTGTACTGGATAATGTATTCCTGTACTGGATAATGTATTTCTGTACTGGATAATGTATTTCTGTACTGGATAATGTATTTCTGTACTGGATAATGTATTTCTGTACTGGATAATGTATTTCTGTACTGGATAATATATTTCTGTACTGGATAATATATTTCTGTACTGGATAATGTATTTCTGTACTGGATAATGTATTTCTGTACTGGATAATGTATTTCTGTACTGGATAATGTATTTCTGTACTGGATAATATATTTCTGTACTGGATAATGTATTTCTGTACTGGATAATGTATTTCTGTACTGGATAATGTATTTCTGTACTGGATAATGTATTTCTGTACTGGATAATGTATTTCTGTACTGGATAATGTATTTCTGTACTGGATAATATATTTCTGTACTGGATAATGTATTTCTGTACTGGATAATGTATTTCTGTACTGGATAATGTATTTCTGTACTGGATAATGTATTTCTGTACTGGATAATGTATTTCTGTACTGGATAATGTATTTCTGTACTGGATAATGTATTTCTGTACTGGATAATATATTTCTGTACTGGATAATATATTTCTGTACTGGATAATGTATTTCTGTACTGGATAATGTATTTCTGTACTGGATAATGTATTTCTGTACTGGATAATGTATTTCTGTACTGGATAATGTATTTCTGTACTGGATAATGTATTTCTGTACTGGATAATGTATTTCTGTACTGGATAATGTATTTCTGTACTGGATAATATATTTCTGTCCCTACTGGAATATATTGCTGTACTTGAATATATTTATGTGCATAATTTCTCAGTATTTTGTACTGTACTGAAAATATTTTGGCACTCATTTCATTTTCGCCTGTACTGGAAATATATTTGTATTGCCTTTGTGGGCTACCGTAGACATGCACCTACCTGGCTGGCAGCTGGCCTTGAGCACGATGCTCTTCTTTGAAAGTATTCCAGGGTACGGATTGCTAAAGGATAACGTATCCAAGTGGCAAACGTTTTTACCCGAACAGCCAGTCTCAAAACCCCATATTGGTACGTCGTGCAAAGGTACACTGAAGTTGAAGCTTGTAGAGTTACTTTGTATTGTTTCATTATTCGGGACTGTATGATTGTTTAATGCTGTTTGGTTGTGTAGTGTTGCGTTACTTCCTGTCACGTTGTGTAGTGTTATGTTACTTCCTGTCACGTTGTATAGTGTTGCATTACTTCCTGTCACGTTTAAAGTACTGTTCGCACTTCCCACTGATAAAGCGTGACTGCTACTGTTACCGCCGCTCAGCTTTGTGTTGTTCTCTACAGTGAATCCTTGCCAGTAGAGAATATGGAAGACCACAACGCCACTTCCGTTGCACTCTATGGTATGCGCGTGATTTTCCGGAAGTACCATTTCAGTAACTGAAACAAGAGAACATAATAGAATGAGTTCCAGTAGTTTGAAGCTCATTCTGAGTCCTTCAAGTGCAAGGCTAAGCAAAACCTCTGATACAGCCCCTTTATTATTCGTTCTACAGATTGCTCTACTGTGTCCAAACATAACCCAAACAATCTCCACTTATTTCAAAGACTGGGTTTTGTCAGCCTAAAGCTGCAGATGACTTTTCGAGGGTCACAATACGGCATACCCTATGGCATTGAAATGGCTTTCTCGTTGCTTTTGTCCTTCTGATCCAATGACAAGTTACAGTGTAGTTACAGTACAGTAAAGTTACAGCACTAGTACAGATTCCCCACTTATACAAAAACTGCTCTTCTTAGCTGTTGTTGACTTACAGTTTTGGCAGTGCCAGGATACGTTGAGATAGTTCATACCACTTTGACAAGGCTTTGACTTGAGGAGTTCGGCTTGTGGCGGTAAAGGACAGGTCTCTTTCCCCTGACAATAAAGTCTGATCACTTGTGAGATCTGTGTTGTAAGAACGCAGCTACTATTTCCACTGCCGCACAACGAGATTGATGCACAACCGTACGATGCTGAGTCAATATAAATCGATGTCCCTGTATCACTACACGTTGCTGTTGATGATACCCCATCCGGTAAGGATATTTCTAACCCTGTGGAAATACGCATCACACTTCAAGTTGCGCATTTCTCAGGAAATACATCTTTTAAATTAAATAATAACAGAAACATTAAAAACCTTTTTTATTATTATACTAGTAAGTTATATGGCAAGTTATTGCTCCCATTAATGTGAGGGAGAAACAGTGATTGTACGGTAATGCAGTCAGTTGGGTTATAGCAAATTACTGAATTCTTAAGGTTATTATTAATATTATTATGATTAGTGTATTATTATATACTAGTAGTAGCTATTCATTATATAGTATATTATCTTTATAGTAGTCCTTAAATAATGTAAATATGCCAAGTTTTCTTTTTCACTTATATTGTACTCACTGTTACTTACTAGTTTGACTCGGCTAATTGCTAGAGGTTACAATGGGTGACTAGTTCCTGTAAAAACTAGTGTTAATCTGCGTCGGCGGGATAAAAACAGGGACACTAAAAGTCGATTAAGGTATGCTAACCACCGTGGAGGCGAGTAGCAGCTGAATCCTTCGGCAGAGCAAAAGAGGGAATTGCGATTGAAAATCTGAGATTCAGATTTCAGATTTGTTTTTATTTCGCACTATTTCATTACTTAAAACAAGAAATAAAAGGGCAACTAAATGGTGTTTATTTAGTGATCGCAGCTATTGACATACACGGCTATTCCCATGTTACAACAAGACTGAAAACTGATGCAATTCCTCATTGGATGTAATTCCTGATGTATTATCGGTCCAGACCTTGCTTAGTATTATACTGAGCTATAGATTAATATGGTCAGCATATTAAATAAAGTCCGTTCACGTTGCGACTCAGTTTTAGTTTTACGTTATATTATCCTCAATAAGTTTTCCTTTTTACTCGGGCTGCCTATGGCAGCGCCGAGTCTTAAAATGCAAGTCGTGATTTTTTTTTTTTTTTTATTCGGTGTAGCACGCGATCTGCGCATGCGTTAAAGGTCAAATTCACACCAATCAGATTGCACTGTGCTGGTCACGCAACAATCGCCAGGTTAATGTATTTACAGAATTTAATACAGTAAATCAAAATGGTCGACCCGCGAGGGCGAAAGCCTTCCAACAGGCTCAGGATATTTCAACTGGCGCTCTTGTTGACCATAGAAATACATGAACAACCAGGAGCCGTAATACATTCGATCAGCGCTGTTTGGACAGATCCAATGTACATTTAGAAACGTAAGCGAAATACAATATCCAAACACGTTTGGATATCAACGGGTATCGAATTATCATCAAAGGTTAGATCTCGTCAGGCGCGCTCAGATAAGAAAGTTCAAAGCTCTCAGACAAGGCGAGACAAGGAGATATCACTTTCAATGAGTCATTGTCAGAAATCTATTCCATCGTGGGCGGTCTTGTACAGCTAAGGCATGTTTTACGACAGAATAACCAGAGTCTTTCTACTGGATTGAGAGCTCGAGACATTATACATGTCGGCTAATATGGGGAAAACTGAAACAAAAAATGAACTTTGACGGCAGAAACCCTCAATTGAGCCAAGCGGAATATTTACATGATCCGCTAAGATTTTTACAAATCTTAGTTAAGCAGATGTTTTCAGTGTATGCCAACTGAAATGCGGCAACTACACGAACAAGAAGCATGAACTGCCAGCAAAGAGAGAGGAAAAAGTATTTGAAATGCACAGCGCTAGCTGAAATAGGGCATATATATAATATCTGAGACGTTAAATTACGTTACTGTGAAGAGGATCAAAATTCAAGTTTTGTAGCTTCAGACTGTCTTCTGCCGTGACTCGTGAGAGAAATTGGAAAAGATCTAGCTGTTTCATTCAGACACTGGCAAATTTATTGAAAGCTACGGGCTTACTTTATGAGATTATTATTCATTGTGGAATGAAAGGAAACAGGTTAGCTGAAAGTTAAGTTCGAGGTAGGCTTCGACTTTCATTCCGATTCAGTGCATATGTGCACGAAGGTGGGTGCTGTCAACATGCACAACACTACCAAAAGATCCAAAACGAAAGTTCAGTTACGTAAGTACTGTAAGTAAACTCTTTTTGATTTGAATAAATTTCCTCTCAGTTTGTCTGTTAATGTACTTTTTCTTCTAATTATCGCTTTATTTAACATCTGTGATTTAGAGTATGCGTACCTCAGAATAAATTATTTGAAAGGTCAACTGAATTCTTGTGTCGATAAGCGCAAATCTTTTTTTGGGAAACAGTCTGTGTATATGAGAAGCGGATTAATAGAAGAGCTTTCTCATTTATAGGAATTACAATTTTTTTTCTTGCTATGAAATTTATGTTTCATTTCACATTTATTCATACAGTTTTAGCCGGACATTTCCCCGAGTTTTTGATCTATTTTCAATCAAATTCAAAGTCTGAATATGTCATTGTATTGCATTTATACACTTGAATTGCCAGTATTCTGTTGTTCGAATCCTGCGTTATCATAGTCATGCCATAAAAGCGATTAATAGACCAGTCTGTTTTTTTGACGTTCTCACTGGCGAATTAAAGCACGACTTGATACTAAGAGG
>JAOWCC010000301.1:0-49581 GCA_030867875.1 Actinernus sp. WN-2022
ACCTGCAATTACGAACATCTCAAGGGAATGACATGAAGAAATTACCATACTATGTTGTTTGAAGCAGCATTTTGCAATGCAAAAAGAACCTGCACTTGAAGGATTTGGTGTTGTGGTTTACCTCGACAAAGTTCAAGACTTGGAAAGCGATGTGACTGACATGACGGCAGACTCTAAAGTTTAATGCACGTTTTTATTATTTTGCGGCTTTGAGTTTGGTTTAATAATTGAAACTAAGCAGTGGCTCGGTAAACAAGTAATGGCAGTTGGATAACTTCATTTTAAAAATATTATCTGTGTATCTCGGTAGTCTGCTGATATTAGTAAATTTAGTGCAAAATTTATTATCTAGGTACCTTATGTTCTGTGTACTTTTTGCTATCTTTGGGTCTTTATCAGTGAATTCTTAATTTGGGTGAAACCTTATTTAAAATTTCATGTTCATTAGTATTCTTTAAATAAAACGTTCATCCTAATTAGCAATTCAATGAGAAAGCTGAAACAGCAATAGAAATTCCATTGTCTCAATCATAACCCCATTTTCCCCTGGGACAGAATTCAAATCCCTCCGCAGGCCTTTTAGAATGATGAGATTTTATCAGGTATAAAGGAGCATGCACGTGACTGATTTGCTTCATCTGATTGGACACCATGCTCATTAATTATTCATGAGTTTTTGAAAGATAAGGAAGTTGAAATATACATTATTAACTTACAAGTTCAACAACCAGCACAGACACCCATTAATGAAATACAGGTGTGGTCTATGACTAATAAATTTCAACTACATGTACATCCAAAGAAATGTAAAGAACTCTGTATTTCATTTTCACGTTCTCCAAAAGTACATAACGATGTATATATTAATAATTGCTTGGTCGTTCTTATGCACTAGTCAATTGAAACCCCGGCCACCCGACCCCCGGGACATAGCGGGGCATTAACGGGGACATGGCCGTGGAATAATGCACATTTAACGCTGCATTTTTCCGGTGGAACGGGGAAAGTAACGATTTGCAAAATTTGCGGGGATTATAGCGGCGGTTGTAACGCCAGCCACGACAGAGCGGGACTGGGCCCGAACATCAACAACGTGTATCAAACATGGCGGAAACTAGGGACACGCAAAAAGCGAAGTTAATTTAAACAAGTCCTGGGTGTTTCCATCAGAGGCAGTGTTTATACTGAGTTATGGCACGAGTAGTAGATCAGGAAGCTTCGTTACACGTATTTGCGCGTCACGGCAAAATATCGGATTAAGTAATGATTCGTGTAACAAGTACGACACCGAACGGCATTCAGATGGCAAGGTGTTAATTTTGTATTGTGAATATTCTTGATCTGATTGGTTGAAACATGAAAATCGCCTTAAAAGTTAGGAAGACGTTTAATTTCCTCCAATTTTTCAAACTATAAAAAATACGATTTGCACTGCGGTTCCAAATGTCGTTTGTAAAGCAAATAGTATGTTCGGAACCTTATCAATCGTGCCTGTTTCGTAGCTATTGTTTTTGGCTGTTCCTATTGGTTGGAAGATAATTTGTTCATAAAAATGGAATGAAAATAAGACTTCATACTACTTCTATTTCAGAATAATCATAATTATCACCCGGTGTTTTCGTAGTCAAAAACATAGACAAATCCCATGTGAGGGGGGCTCAATGCCACATAACAATGGATTTTGTCGTACTTTTTACACGGATAATTACTTAAATATATTTAAACGCAGCTGCAAGACATTTCCTTTATATTCCTTTGTTGCATTTTTTTTTTTTGTTGACAGACAACGGTTTCTGATAAACAAAACATGATGGAGACTGTAAAAGTGCGGAAAGCATGTATAGTAATAGAAAATGTACAGGAGCGGATCCAGGATTTTGTGAAAGGGGGGTTTGCAAAAGGATTTTTTTAAATCTAGAGAGTTTTAAAAATGAATTTACAGTGATTTACAGGAATCAAGTGGGTGTTGCAACCCCCGAAACCCCTCCCCTGGATCCGCTAGTGATGTGCTACAGAAAATGTATTTTTTTCAAATAATGGAACAACAGATTTAAGCTTATGTATATTCAATTTATCAATGCCACCTCCCAATTGAAAATTCTGAAGCACATGCCGGGGCTATAGGGGCGGGTATTGTAACAGCCAACTGTCCCCGATGGGCGGGGAAAAGGTCAAAATGTAACACTGTATAAATGTTACATTCCCCGCTATGTCCCGGGGGGCCGGAGTTTCAATTGACTAGTGCATTATACAGTCTGTTAAAATTCTCGGTGTAATAATTCAGAGTGATTTAAAGTGGAACTCTGACATTGATCACATTATAAAGAAAGCTTCCAGGAGACTTTATTTTTAACACAATTAAAACGTGCAAACGTTCCAGCTAAGGACCTAGTTAAATTCTATGTTGCTTGTATACAATCTATTTTACTCTACGCTTGTCAAGTATTTCATTACAGTTTACCAGAATACCTTAGTCTTACCTTAGAACGCATACAAAAGAGAGCAAAATGCGTATTCTGTATGGCTACGACTTACATTGTACCTTACGAACAAGCTCTTGCTTTGTCCAGCCTTACTAGCCTTTATCATTGCAGATCTGAACTCTGTCATACTCTTTTTCGTAAAATCATATCTAATCCTAACGGTAATTTATATCATCTTTTACCACATAACCTTAGTAATCCGACTGTCACGCTACGGTATAAGAGGTCTTTCACACTTCCGCTTTGAAAAACAAACCGATTCCGGAACACTTTCATTAACTCTAGTGTTCAACACTATAACTCACATGACATTTAAGTTAGTACACAGGTCTTGAATTAGCAAAATAGCTGCTTTTAACTGTTAGTTTTAAAATCATAACATTTTATAGAATTAGTTTATAAGTATACATAATTAATGTTTAGAATTGTGAACCTTAGTAATTCAGTTTTATACTGTAAGTAAGGTAATTATAATAAATGATCTACATGTGTATCTATCTATCAATCAGCTCTCTAAACCTGAAGAAGGCTAGAATAATGAGAGGAGCACTAGGAAAATAAGAGGGGACTAGGACAACAAGAGAGCAATCGGAAGAATAAGAGGTTATAATTTAAATGCATAATTTTTGTGTTCTGTGTCAGAGAACAAAATACTGAAAACCTTTCATGCAACCTTTGCTATGCACAGACAGTGCTCAAACAATTTCATGCCCGATAGTCCAGGTCTAGTAGATTTTCATGTCAGACAAGTACTTTTTTGTCAGTCACTTGCCTGACGGGCAAGTTTGCTAGAAGTTTGTTAAAATGTTGATCAAAATTTGGGCAAGTTAAAAATTGCCTTGGGCAAAACTCAAGAACAACTTAACCGAAGAGCAAGCTGAAATGTTCATTTTCTACAAGCTCTGACAGATGGCTCAAGTCTGGCTCAACTTTCAAGTGGAACACTGGATGGGACTACATGACTGGGTAATAATTTGTGGTGTCCAAGAAAACTCACCCATAATTCCTGGTAGATCAATGGTTGCGTGTTCATGTATTCCAATTCCATTTCTGATAATGCGTAGGGAACCTTCTTTGTTAGCTCCAGAACAAGTAACCAACTGAAAAGAACAAACACACATGCATGTTACACAAGTAAGACCAATTTGCTTTAAAGTACTCCTACATGTACATGTAACTCCTATTTTAAATTTATTTATTTTCTAACGATATATGAAAATTGAGGATGAATAAAAAAGAATATTTATATTGTGATTAAAGTCCCAGACAACTTGTTTCACAACCACGCAATTTGGGATAGCAGTTACCCACTAAATGAGGACACTATACATAAATAAATACAGAAATTAAAACTATAATTTAACTATAACATTGTACCACATAAAACTATAACATTGGTTGCTCGTTGTACATCTAACTTCAGTGCAGACATCTCGCTCCTTCAATCCTTGTGACAACAACTGTCTATAGGCTGTCTAGTCACTAAATAACTGGGCATGTGAACACTGTGACATGTTCATGTGACAGTGGGCAACACATTAAGCCTGGCCACTACAGATAGCTTAAACCTCCCATGTGACAGGCCAGCTTTTTACTACTAACAATATATATTTATTACGTTATTGGCATTATCCTACCTGTCCTTGTCCTTGCCGTTCAAGGTCCACTACCACCATATCCACTATAGGACCAAGGTTGGTAAAGGTTTCCATGACCTGAACATATGACCCATGATCATCTGCAGCTGTACTTAACTGAAGAGTAAAAACCAGTGTAAGCTATGACAAAAACTTTCATTAAATCTGGTAAAGTCTTTGCTTATTCAAAGCAAAAACATGTGATTTCTTTGGAGTACTGAGTTATGACATAAAGTATTCCAACCAGTCAATAAATTGTTGTAGCCCTGAGTTAAGAAAAAAAAAAATATGTACACATAATTTATATTAGATGTTACAACTATATACATTCCAAAATGTCAACCTCTATGCAAGAACATGGTTCATACAAAATTCAGAACGTTTTCTTCAAGGACTTATCAATGACAATCCACACTTTTCAAGGACTTGTTTTCTACAGGCTCACACATAATTGACCTCGAAATTCTAAGCAATTTAGACACAATGTAAGACCCTTTCTCTGACTTATTTGCATGACGAATCATTCAGTGCCGCTCTAATGCTCTTTTGGAGACAAAATGAGGCTGTTCTGCTGTCTTCCCAAACATCCAAGGAGGTTTCAACAAAGTTCAAGGAGTTTTGGTAAACATTCAAGGACTTTTCAAGGATAAAACCTAATCTGCCAAAATGCAAGGACTTTTCAAGGACCTGTCAGTATTTCAAGGACTTTTCAAGGACCTGTCAGTATTTCAAAGACTTTTCAAGGACCTGGCAGTATTTTCAAGGACTTTTCAAGGACCATGTGAACCATGAAGAACAGGGTAAGTGAATTGTGATAAAATTGCAGTTGCACGAACAAAGCAGAAAGCACATGTCATGCAGTATAAAACCTTAAACAATCGCACTCCAGCATATTTGCAAGAGATGTTTTCCTATCGACACTCAAGTTACGACATGAGAGACTCTAACAACAAATTTCTACCAAAGCCAAAACTGACTACCTAAAACGCAGCTTTAGTTATTCTGGAGCTGCCTTATGGAACGGGCTTCCCAATGAACTGAGAACACTAACGTCCCTCTCATGTTTCAAGAGGGGCGTTGACGCACTATTCTCATCACCGGACTCCCACACGGCAAACACGTAAACCAGTTTTTATTGAGTTATGTACTGTTTTTAAATTGTATATAGCTTTGTACTGATGTTTTTTAACCGTGTATAAATAAAGAATGTCTGTCTGTCTGTCTGTCTGATCAAATTCTAAAATTTCTCTTAGAAAACAAAGAATGTCAAGGAGAATTTAGAGTGTGATTAGTCACTAATATGCTGTTCTTGCATGCAGCCCTTCAATTTATTATAATTATAGTATATTGTATACTCCTCTGATCTCTTACCTTACATGCTCTTGTTTTTGTTTTAAATATTTTTTATTTTCAAGGTTTGCACAATTCTGATAGCATCAAACATGAATTAAAACTTTCTGATAATCAAGTTCAGTACATTAATTTTTCCAGTCAAATCAGACTCTACACAAAAAGGTGTGGCTACCATAAATTCTGAATTAAACCATTTGAATTAACAGTCTCCTGAAAGACCAGTAAAGAAGTTGTTTACAGTATGCAGTTTCATAGTTTTACCCAAATTTTTTTAGCACTTTGTTCCAAAGTTATTAGCATTTAAACCTTTGAAAACATGAGAACGAGGTTGTTAAGGCCATGGCTGACTGATTTCGTACAAAATTCTCTTATTTCAAAACCTACATGTAATTACTACATAACTGTAGCAAATTCTACACAACTTTCATAATGGCCATCTCCTTGAATTTGCATATGCAATTTCCTGTTTCAGTAGTTTATCCACATGTGTAGAAAATATGAACATTGCCATGCGAAAGAGCATGTCGACACTAGTGCACTTGTGAAAGCTGAGTGCTGTAGCTTAAAAAGCAATGAAGATACAGCCAGTTGAAATTAGAGAGATTTGTATGAGAAAAACAATGGAGGCCTTTCTAGCCTCGCTTTCATGTTTTATTTTCTGCACTAGAAATACTCATAATTATAGCTTAACAGCAATTTTCCACATTGCACTAAAACTCAAAACAAGTACTAGTTTTAATGTGATCTTTCATGTAGTAGCATTGGCTTCCCTCTACAGATTGATCTTCCAAATTATGTAAATTAGGAGGCAGCCATTATGAAAGTCGTGTATGATAATATATAGCTACACTGTACATGTATATGACACTCAAATATTTTCACAAGATTACTTATTTTTGCATGACATTTTCTGACTAGTAGTTGATTTTTTCATGTGATCTCATTGCTGACCAAATTTATGTATTAAGGTTACTGGATAATTACCTTCAAAACGAAAAAGATGGGGAATTTTTTTTTTCGTACAGAAATGAAGTTTTAGTAACAGTGTTTGTTACACTAAAACTCAGTTCAAAATCAATTAATATTGACTGAGAAATACCAATAATATTTTTTTTACCGGAAGTAAAAGATTCTGTTTGATTGACAGCAGATCAATTAACACATGACAAGTACTCACTCGCCCATATCGAAAGTGTGGTGAAAGCTAGCGCATAAATTCATTTCATATACCAATGTTTACATTTATTGAGAAAAGTTTTTCCACACACGATTCCGTAATTCCATCGGTTGTTGGCTTTATGTCTTCCAAAAAGCAAGTGGCATTCTTCAGTTATCAATCTTTCCATTGATATATAGGTTCCCATATTTTGTTCGCCGAGCGCCCGCATAAACGCATTTTTGCGGAAATCACTTTTGAAGGTATCCAGTAACCTTAATAAAAAGAGTGTTATTGCATATTATCTATATGAAGCTCCAACCTTGGCAAGCTGTGAATCTCCCAGCACTGATCCAATGAACACGACTCCATTATCAAGGTAAACCAAGCAGTGGGCTATGGAGGTCTGAAGAACAAATATAAAGCATTAAACAAGACAGTCCAGGAGGTTAGCCCCTCCTCTTTTCATGCCTTTGGAACTAAAAATGTGAAATTCAAATTGCAGGAAAAATAGAGAAAGTAAACAAGTTTATCAGTGCTCTCCTTTTAGAATGCTTGATAAATCCAAGGTTTAAATTTAAACAAGCCATAAAAAAGTGAACAGAGGGAAGAATTGGTTGTTCATTGAGGACTTCATTCCAATGGTATTTTATGACTGTTTACTAACTCTGTATCCCTCACTGTGAAGTTTAACATTATTTTACATGTTTGATTTGAATTTCATGCAATATGCAATCAGTAGGGAGCAATCAAGCAGAGCATCAGGTAGGTGTGCACTCCACAAAGTCTGAGTAACAACTGAAGGTTTCAGTGGCCTGGCCATGCCCCTTATACTAGAATTTCCTGTTTAAGGACTGCCCATTCCATTTTGTTGCTGTTGCATTTGTTGCGAGACATTGTTTAAACTATTATGGTTGATTAACAATAATTGTTATTGTTGTGATTCAAAATTTCCCTTGGCATTTCCTCTGGGCAATGTTTAAAGCTTTACAAATTATTTCCCCTATTACTGACCCTTTATCTTAAATACCTCAGAGAAAGTGTACTGTCAGAATATTTTGAAGCATATTTAAAAATAATTAATTGCCTACTGTAGGCAATAATTTATTAATATAATTATAGTCTGGTTTATGTTATATGACAAGTATCATATTGATTAATTAAGTACTTAGTTCATAATCCTTAGTTATTCGGTATTAGTCTTTGGTCATGTTGGTCAACTATTAAGTTAATACAAAATTAGACACATGTATGTGAAGCTTACACAATGATTACAGTTTTTATATAACTATAATAATTAGTATTATATCCTATAAATATTTTATTTCAGTCAATCAAGAGCTCAGCTTTACAGGGCAGACTATTTTTGGGGTTTTCCTATGAAATACATGCAGTATTTCATGGCTAGAACACGCCAATCAAAATGCAGGAAATTTCACACCCTTTCTTTATCAGCCAATAAGATTCAATATTTTGAATACATAATTAGTCTGCAGATACATCTGCCACTCGAAACTTCTGTTTTCCGGCAAGAAAATTTGCAGTCTATCGTCCAATAAGTTACTTTATTTTCGTGATAAAGCTTCTTGTAAATTTGTTTTTATAGGATAATATGGTTATTTCATAGTTTTCTATGGAATTTCGGTGAAAATTTCACTCGAAATTCATATTTTTTTCAACTTCACATCGATAATAAAAAATATATATAGACTCCATCGTGCATGTGCAATGGTTGCCTAAAAACCTAAACCAGTGGTAAAAATTCAACCACAGCAATTCTATTTAATTTTGTTCACACAGTTACATGTACATACAATGTAACTCTTAAAACATGCTAAAATGAATAAATGTCTACCTCGCCAAGTAATTCAAGCTTTAGATCTTTGACTTCAAAGTTGCCATCAATCAGCTCTTGTCTCTCCAACAGCAGCATAAACAGGCGTCCATTCATGTCTCCCAGAAGATACCTTGAACCATTGGCATCTATCTTCCCATAACAAGACACTGTACTTTGCTGAAATTAAAGCCATAATTTGCTTTATATATACATTGTAGGTATTGTATATAACGGCATGTATCCATGTAAAATGTTTTGTTATAATATTACAGATTTAAGCTTGTAAAGCTCTTGCAACATAAAAAAATTGGGTCTGCAATGCGAACATCAGCGACCATTATTATATTTGTTTAAGAATATAAATTTTGATAAACCTCCCCTTGTTTATTATTATAGGTACCATCCTGTTGTATCAGTTTAATTATTATAGGCCACACCCATTGAGTTTGGAATTACTATGGTTTACCCCGCTCCTTATATTTTTGATTCAATATAGTCTACCTGTGCACTTCGATTATTTATTTCTATTGGCCACTTTCCCCTTCTATTTTTCATTCACTAGCCCACCCTCTAACTTCAAGTATTTGATTACTATAGGCCACCCCTCCTCTTCTAATTTTGAATCACTATAGTCTACCCCTTCCCTTCTTTTATTTAATTACTATAAGGTACCCCTGCTGGTCTATTATTTAATTACTATAGGCCACACCCCATTGATTTTTGAATTTCTATGGTATACCCCTTCTATTATTTAATTATAATAGGGTACCCCTGCTATTTTATTATATAATCACTATAGGCCATATATTTTTCAATGACTATGGTCTACCCCTCGCATTATATTTTTTGATTCAATATAGCCCACCCTCTAACTTCAATTATTTAATTTATATTGGTCACTCCTCCCCCTTCCATTTTTGATTCACTAGCCCACCCTCTAACTTCTATTATATAACTACTATAGGACACACCTTGCATTCAATTTTTTATACACTATAGGCAAAACCTCCCTTCTACTATTTAATTACTATAGGGTACCCCTGATGTTCTATTATTTAATTACTATAGGCCACACCCCATTGATTTTGAATCACTCTAGTTTACCACTCCTCTGCTATTATTTAATTACTATAGGGTACCCCTGCTGTTTTATTATTTAATTGCTGTAGGCAACCCCTCCCCATTGATTTTTAACAAGAGCCCATTTGGGCTTTCACTCGGGCCACATGAGATTGAAGATGAAATACACTTTCATTTGAAATCCTTTTAGTAATAACCGAAGGGAAGAATTATTAGCTGAATTTAGCAGTCTTTAGGAGTAGCCGGTAGCGCGGTGACATTCATTCTCTGCCCCCTAGTATATATCAAGGGCACCCAACGAAGTTTTCGGTTAAAAAGCTTTTCGGGAGAGTAAGTTAGCCTAAAACTTTCGGATTTGAAAAAATTGTCCCTAGAAAATTGTTTTCTGAAATACTGGCTAGAAAATTTGTTTTCAATCCCTAGAAAATTATAGAAGAAAAGGGAGACTAAAAGGTTTCCCCTAAAATATTTGTACGTCCCAATTCATCTGATCAATAGAGTCAGAACAGGATAAAAGAATTCCTAAAAAATTCGTACCTCCACAAAACTTTGCAACATGAAGTTACTAATGGGCTAGAAAATTATTGTTATGTTCTAGACTACTAACAAATTTGTAGGCCGGGAATATTTTGCCATAGTATTTTCGGTTGACGCGATTTCCACCTAGAAAATCCGAACAGCTAATAGCTTTCTAGAATACGAAAGTCGGCGCCTTAAAATGGCTAGATGAGCTGCAGACAACTGGTTTCAAACGAATTTCAAAAAGTACTCGTTGGGTGCCCTTGATATATATTTCTCGTGTATGCAAATTAAAGAAGTTGACCTCTACTTATTCATGTACCGCACGCTTACAATTTAGTCTGCTGTTCTCCAGGTTCAGAGTACTAATAGATGAGACTGTGTCTCAAATATATGTTTATATTTGTCCCATATTATAAGTTGTATCCTGTCCACCTACGATGGAGCTATCATATGATATATTTCTCTACTGTTCATTCTACCCTGCGGCTCTTTATCGCAGCTCGCGTCCATATCAGGTATTTATTAACTGAAATGCCTGTTGGTTATATACCCTCCTTCCCAAAACTGATCTGCTCATTATATTACAGAACTATAAAGGGAACTGTTGGAAGCCTTTAATTTCTCGAACCAAAACTTCGTCCGTGAGAGGATTCTTGTTTAAGTTGACCTTGAGAATGAGAGTATCTGCTACGTCATCAGTATGGCATTTTCTTGAATATTGCTTCGCTCATCATAAATTATTCTGTGCGAGTGTTTATTTCTCCGGGGTATTTGTGACAGCCAAAAACAAGCTCAAAATTATTTTAGTGCATGTTGGCCTACAGATCACAGTGTTTGCGCTAGTATGTATTATGACCGAGAGGCATAAAACCTACGAAACGTACCTCAAACAAGAATACCGTCCGATGGCAAAATCTATCAGCGCCACGTGGTCAACAAATCGCAATGATTTCAACCTCATCGTACCTTAATTCATGACCTGACAAGACACTGTTCAGTTTCAGTTTCACTCTCAGCTTTGCTCTTGAGTTTGAGTTCGGCTTTGTTAAAGACTTCTTATTCAGTTGTATGGTATTGTGCAGTATATTTGAGTATACCAATCCACAGAGATTCCAATAACAAAGCCGTGGCGAAAGAGAAGCTTAAACGAGAAATATTTTGTCCTCCTAGAAAAACACAACATCTTGCCCTTTCTATCGAAGAAGCCTTGGTTTCAGCAGAAAGGAAAACGCTAAATTCCAATTCGATATGTGTGGATCTTTGAGTCCTTCAGGTCCGGCGTTGTGTCGTATATAAAATCACAGGCCATCTGGGTAAAAAACGCGGTCCTTCGGCTCCGACAAGAGCGGAGTTGCAATATCCTGAGCCTGTTGGAAGGCTTTCGCACGAGTGAAGTTAAATAAAACATTTAACTGCTTACATTTGAGAGATGGGACTCCAAATTTGAGAGAGATTTGCTCGCGGATCCACCATTTTGATTTACTGTATTAAATTAACCTGGTGAGTGTTACGTGACCAGCACAGTGCGATCTGATTGGTGTGAATTTGACCTTTAACGCTACACTGAATAAAAAACGACTTGCATTTTAAGACTCGTTGCTGCCACAGGCAGCCCGAGTAATTACTATGGTCTACCCCTTCCCTTCTATTTTTGATTCGATACAGCCCACACCTTCATTGTATTATTTAATTCCTATTGGTCACATTTTTGATTCACAAGCCTATCCTTTAACTTCTATTATTTAATTTCTACAGAGCACTCCTTGCCTTCGATGTGTTTCTCTTTCCCTCGCTGGCATGTTTACTTCAAACTTTATTCACGTTATTCACACTTGTGTTGTCCAGGCCGTTTGTCTGTTTAATGATCAACTTATTTACTAGAATAAACTGCAAATATTCCAAGTTAAGCAGCTCTTGCACTGATTTTCACGGCAAAGTTTTGTCGGTTTATATGAGGTTGAGAGATTTCACATGTCGGTTTCACGGTGAAAAATCTTAGTTCATTTCGGTTCAATTTGAGTTCCACTTTGAGAAGAGTTCACCTTCACTCGTATGTAAAACGATAACAACATAGTACTCCAAAACTTGCCCTTAAAACATTCACGATACTCTCTAGGTCTTAAATACATGTACATCAAATGCATTCCAATAACAGCCTATACTGCTATAGTGCATAAGACTATTTCCCATATTGGACACGTTATTGTCAGTTCACTTCAATGTCAGCTTCTAGTTCAGCAAATTTTAGCTTGTCTTGTTCACAGAGTTTGACAACAGTTTTATATATAAATTATTACCCGATATTCCTTTATGTTTCTTTGTATTTCTTTATAAGCTTTTCAAGTTTACCGAAGTCCGCGTCATATCCCATGCTTTAGTTATTATGTTTTTAACACACTGGCGGCGTTCCTCAAGCTTTTCGTTAAAATAATCTTTTACCCGAGAAACAACGAAGAGCCAACACACCAAAACCATTTACTTGCAATAAAACTAATGTTCTGTTGTCGAAAATATATTAACAAAAGAATAATTAAATACACACAGATCTTTTATTCTGCAGCTTTCCTCGCTTGATTCAAACACTACCCCGAGTTAAATTGTCACTTATCAGTTGATGACGAGACAAACATAGGTCCCAACTTTGGTACTACATAAGGCTACATTGCGCATGCACAATGGTGCCTAAAAAGGAACAGAGATGAATAATATTTAAGACTTGGGCACCATAAGCAGCCTGAGTGACAGAAACATGGATCCACATTCGCAAAATGAAATCAGGAACCCAAATCTTGTACCCAGGGATCTATTAATTCCACATTGTGGTTTCCTAGAATTCATAGGGCACTGTATTCAAGATGGTGACGAAATGGCAAACTGGCAGATGAACAAATCAAGATTTGTTTCATCATTCACATACAATCAGGGCTTGAAATTAAACAAACGTTCTGGTCGCATTTTGCGACTATAGTTATGAACAAAAGAAGGTAAATGGTGCATGATTTTGCTGAAAAGATATAAAATATCAATGAAGCATAACACACAAGACTGTTAGAAATTGTATTAATCAATTTATTTATATATTTCAGGGGAAAGTTTTAATTGCAAGTGATAGTAATTTGGTTGCATTTGGGACAATATTGGTCGCAATTTCGAGCCCTGAAAATGGTGTTCTACTTCTTCAATGAAAGCATAATTAAGTACTCAGCCTTAAAATATGTATACGGTAGAACTTTTCACTTTGACTAACCTTGAGTGCAGGGGGTGCTATTGCATGGTAGTTGGTCCCTTTGTGGTATGTGATAGATTCCTGGCCAATGATCAGTGCACCACCCAGTGGATCTGGAACAGCTATGACTCTACAGGCTTCAACTTCAACATTATCCTGCTTCCATGGACCTTTCATGAACTCCTTGTCTCTCAAATTTACTTCATATGTTTTAACATGCCGACCATGAGGATCCTGACATTGTAATCAAATATGGCACAAATTAAATTGCTTAACTTCAAATTTCATTTTAAAATGCGTTTATAAATGCTAATTTGGATGGTAATACAACAAGTAGTAGCATGTTCCTTTCATGGTTGTAGTAGCAATTTCCTCAAACTGTTTGTGCTCTCTGCAAATTATGTGTTCAGGTTACTCTAACCTGTTTTTTTTTTATCAATCAAGCCCTGGTCACAGAGGTGAGATACCAACAAACTCAACTCACATATGGTGCTGCGTTCGGGAATCAAGCCCTGGTCACAGAGGTGAGATACCAACAAACTCAACTCACATATGGTGCTGCGTTCGGGAATCAAGCCCTGGTCACAGAGGTGAGATACCAACAAACTCAACTCACATATGGTGCTGCATTCGGGAATCAAGCCCTGGTCACAGAGGTGAGATACCAACAAACTCAACTCACATATGGTGCTGCATTCGGGAATCAAGCCCTGGTCACAGAGGTGAGATACCAACAAACTCAACTCACATATGGTGCTGCATTCGGGAATCAAGCCCTGGTCACAGAGGTGAGATACCAACAAACTCAACTCACATATGGTGCTGCGTTCGGGAATCAAGCCCTGGTCACACAGGTGAGAGGCAAAGCGCTTACATTTGTGCCACCCTCAGCTTTGCTTCTCCAAAATGTTACTGCTGACCAAAACGGAGGCTGGAGCATTACATAAGAGTGTCAAAGGAACAAGTTTCTCGTTCAAGATTTGAAGTCAAAGATGGGTATTGATCCTCACTCTTTTCACCCAAAGCAGCAGAAGAAAAACTACAGTACTTGAGTCAACTTATTGTTAGAGTAATGTCTTGAATTACATTGTTCTCATTGAAATGTTCAAGATTGGAAGTTCCACCTTTCCCGGGAAGGTTATTATGTTTTACGTCCACCAGTAGTGTAGTTGTATGCGGTCGCTTGTCATTGAGCATGCACTCTCGGGAAGGGTCCCTCAACGTCCCCCATCTTGGAATTGAAAACACAATCTCTCCCACTCGAGTTTCCGTTCTTATTAAAAGGCCATATTGAGCTCTGGTGTGTTTCCCGTAATTATTGGTGGTCTTTTTAAAGAATGTTTTAGTTCTTTACTGTCATTTTCATTCAATGCTGCAAATGGTATTTATTATCTTTGTGGCGTCATTGTGACGTTATTAAGCAGCAATTGACTTCAAGCATTAATATACTGTACAGGGTGTACATCACTCAGTAGCCTGGACAGTAATTCATCGCTTTTCCCAAAAACTATGAATGGAAGGAAACAGATTAGCAATCGGCCCAGCAACCTGCATTGTTGGATATCTGTTAGACCTGTTTTACAAAATGACTGGTCATAGTCCACTCACTCCAATAACAATCTGAATCCTTGCTACCATGACTGCTACTGCAATGCTAACCTGATAGATGAACACAATGGTTGGATTTTGACAGCCATACAGAAACTGAATATCAATCACATGAAGCTCCTCTAATCTAAAAAACAGAAAATTTTGTTATCAACATCACAATGACTTAATGTTACTAAGTTACATTAGGTGGGTTGTCCCCACAGTCTATTGTGTTATCTTGTCTAACCAGAAATACACCCATCTTTACACTATACATGTATTTACATTTGGCAGAACTAAACTGGAAGTGACAGTGACAAAGAATATAAATCTTTTCCTAATGGAATGTATGCATGTGAGCTGTTATGGCGATAATTGTCACTATTGTTATTTAGGTAATACTATAAAAAAATTATACATAATTTATCTGCCATGTTTTCACAAAAGGACCCTTAGAACCTAAGACCCCCTTTTGTGAAAACATGGGTGATATATATATATATAAGGTTAATGGTTGTAATGAATTCATCTCAGTTCTCAAACTTTTCAGTTTTTTTTGTAGTAAATACATACATGTAGCTAATGCCTTTAACCTCCAGAGGCTGGTACATATCCGTTGGGGAATAATTTTATGTTCCCATTTTCCCTTTGGGATTTGGGATTTTCATATCAGGCGGCGCACATTAGTGCTAGCTTGAGAAGAAAAGAGAAGGGAGGGGAGGTAGAAGATGAAAACATACTAAATTATTTTTAGTTTGTGCCCCATAAAAAAAAACTTTTTTACTCCTCGAAAACAATTGAAAGAAAATAAATTAGGTTTGAAAAAATTAACTAGGTTGGAAAAAATAACCTAGATTGACAACAACAAAAATCTAGGTTGACAGAAAATGACCTGAACATAAATCTGAAGATAAATGTAACATACATGTACATATAGTCAACTCTGAACCTCCATTATACACTGCATTGTACATCTGAGGGGGTTTCAAAAAGAATGGGCCTTTTGCAGGAATGCAATCACATGGACCTACTGGGCAGCATACAAACCTTAATTCATATATTTAAAGGCACTTGTATGAGATTGGTAGTGTTATTAGCAAAACCTGCTTGTAAATGCCATTAGATTGACAATCCTTTTAAAACAGTGTTTAATTTTAAAGATACAATGTAGCTGTTTGCTATCCAGCAGCATAGTTGAGATATCCCAGTTAGCCAGGAATCAAATTGGTTTAAGTACTGTAGTTTAGATATTTCAGTTAGCCAGGAATCTAATTGGTTTACTGTAGTTGAGATATCAGTTATCCAGGAATCAAATTGTTTTATGTACTAGTGTAGTTTAGATATCCCAGTTAGCCAGGAATCAAGTTGGTTTACCTGATATTAAATGCTTTTAGTTCTTTATTTGAGTCCAACTCTAGTGGAATAACCTTGAACAGACCATCATATAGCCGTAGACCTATCATACGATATTGTGGGTCAATGATTCCTATTAGACCTGTGTCCGAGGGTCTGCCAATACGGTCCTAAAAGAAAAAGTAGAATTCATTCATTATTAATAATTATAATAATTTAACAGCCGGGGTAGTTAAATACTGCTGACTTTTTAAACCAATGTCTCAAACTTTCCCCATGATGCCATTCGGCAGAATTCTACGGACTCGGCAGTGGTCAGTATGGTTTCTTCTGTAGGTTTTCCAATGAAAATTAATTTACTCTAATTTTGGACAAATAAGGCACTGTAAGAGAGCTACATGTACATGTAGAGGACATCATTAAGTCTGAGGATGGCTGAAAGTACTTGGCTTGCTTTTAGTAGGCTTTGTGAGGGGTTTTGCAGGGTTTTTCCATTGTGTTTCTGCTTTGAGATGCATCAAAAAAATTATTCAATGAAATCCTTGAAATTCTGCAGTTGGCGATCTTTTCCCCCTGCTCAACCTATTAGGATGTGTTTCTGTCACTTTAAAGCAACAGCTTGAGTCCAAATCACCGCTCTTGGTTGTAGGGGTAAAATACTTATTTTAAAAAAAACTACAGGAGTCCCAGAGGGAGGGACCCCTTGTGATTTTTTGTTGATTACCCAGCATACAATTAGAGGTGGGAGCAGGAAAATGTGGTCGAGTGAAATGCAGTGTAAACATGGTGTGGTTCACAGTCGCTTGGTGTGTTTTATGCAAACAAACCTGCTGGTTGGAAGGATTAACCAAGGTACTGTAATGACTGAGTGGTTATTTTGTATTTGTTTTTTATTTCAAGTGCGAATGGGGAGGTTTTTTTGAGCCGATTTTCAGCTCCTCAAAATTCGTGAAAATCTAAGAAACGAACAATGATCTCCAAAACAAATACATTTTTCTCCAAAGTGGGAGAGTCAAGCAATCCCTGTTGTAGCTCTCACTTTGAAGTTATTCATCCCTTGAAATAATATAGCAACATCGTATTTCCAGCATGTCTAGATTAGATGCAATAATTTCTCCAGGTACATGCTTCATATTGGCCGTAACGGCTGGTTCAGGAGAGAAAGGGTTAATGTCCTTATCCAAAAAGATGTGAAGGTCTAACCATTTGCAGCTTGTGAATGAAATTCTTTCACAAAGGCAGCACCTTCTACTCAGTTATTACATTGTTTGTGCTATTGGAGGCACATAATAGCCCTAGTCAGCTTGCCAGTTTAATTGTTGCCCCATTTCAGACCAGGTGATAGTTCTCCAGAGGGGTCAGTGCTTTGTTTTCCAATTATAGAAATTGGTACATTTCCTCTTCATGGGATACAAAAAACAAAAAAGCATTACTCAAGGCATAAGAAACACAGGATAAATTAGGATTCTCAAAGTGCTACTGAAATAATATCTTAGCAAACATATGTTCACTCCTGTCATAGCTTTGTATACAGTATCAAAGCTCTTTTCAACCATGGAAACTAAAACCATTTCAAAATCTTGGCACTTTTATATAGCCACCTAGGCACTTGAAGTGCAATTGCATTGAACAACATGGCCTGTACCAGTGTGAGATCTGGGAGCACATTAGTCCTGACACAAACTCCTGTGTATGAAACCAACATGAGCTTTTACCCCTGACCAACAGGCAACAAACATCTGACAAACGCCCCTGGGTTCCCATGGGTTTCCCAGGGGTTGACCCCTGGGGGAAGCCACAGATACATGCAATATTTACCCACCTATTTACAACAACAATTTTTTTAAAGGCAGCGGTCATGATTATATTTTATGTAGTATGTATGCCACCATCTAGTAGATTAATTTAGCCTGCACATTAACATAATATATATATAGCAGCACCTGAAGGGAGGAGAGGAAAAGAAAGACTACCACTAGGTATTGCTAATTGGAGAGGGCCACTGTTTTAGTAAAATCTCTCTATATATAAGGCTATATCCACTCCGCTCAAGGGTGGTCACTGCCAGAGGTTTGTTTGCACTCTGTTTTAACATCCTGATCCAAGAAAACATGAAGGTCTAATCTGTCTTTTAATCATTTGCAGATCATTGTTAAAATAAAGTTCATCTCAGCTAGAGCATTTAGGCAGTACCTTCTCCCATCTCTTTTAAGGTCCCACCAAACGTTGGGAGGGAAGAGACCAACACTAAGAGCGGATGCAAAGAAGGCCACACCAGGGTTTGAACCCACTACCTCTGCACAACAGACCAACACTTAACCACTGAGCTTACCACAATGCAGTTAGCAAACTGGAGCCAATGAGGCTGTGGGCCAAACTTAGTTCAAATAAAATTAACGGTAAATGAGCGAAATTATACTTAAAACACTCATGAGTAATTCATGAAGCAGAAACACAGGAAATCACCAAGCGAGAAGCGATCTTTAAATGTGATAAAGATTTCATCCTAATTTATATAAAATCTGATAAACACTGCTGCTCGTTTATCATTGACATTGGAGTTCTTTCCCTGCTAGCAGAAGTAGACCTCTGCTAGCAGGGATGGAGTCGTCTGTCTTCACACCAAATTAGGTTAGTGCTGGCCTCCTGTAAGATCCAAGAACTGAGAAATCGGGCCAGACTTTCTACTCTATTTGAAGCCGTTATCCTAATAAATGACAACACTGCAAGCTTGTATTAAAAGTTTGTGTTTACTTACAATTCAGTTATAGTGTTTGACCCGGCCAGACTAGCTGTGCGTTGGGTTGCCACACCCGCTTTCAGAAATGTGAGAATTTTCCATCGAAAGTCCAAGTCCTGTCAGCCCTAGAACAACTGAACATCTTGTTATTTCAGTCGAAGAAACCTTTGGTTTCAGGAAAATAATGGTTAAAGAGTGGCACAAATCTTCGATCCCGTTCCTGGGAATAGAGGTAATCGGCTAATGCTGTTGCCACCCAATTCAGATCATGTGATGTAAACAGATGCTACTCTGGGGAATTATTCCTTTTTCGTTCTAATCATAATGCAGTCATGCCTACCTGGATAGAATTAATTTTCAAAGAGTCAATTCTCCAGAGTAATGTGTGTTTACATCAGATGATCTGAATTGGGTGACAACAGCGTTAGCCAACTACCTCTATTACAAATATATTTGAGAACCAAGATCCCGCGGTGTCGAATCTGATTGATTGATCCTGTCACATGTTGAGTTTTCTATCGAACAATGGGCTCCTGTGTAATCTGATTGGTTAACAGCGAAATAGCTCGACTTCTGAAGCACATGGCGCAATGTGTCACGTGACCAGTGCAATCTGATTGGTTGCCAGCGCCAAACAGCGACACAAATAATTTTTAAAAAGCAATTTCAGGCTCGTGCCGGCCAAACGCCTGGCCCGAGTAATAACATTGTTATTACTGTGGTTTAGCTGGGTCCTGACTTTGATCAAAATCATAATCAATGGATAATAGTCTTCACTATTTTAATCTCCATTTCAAAGTGTAATAACATTTAACCACCTCCTGGTTAGTTAAGTGGTTATACAAATGTAAGTGCCGGTCTATTGTATGGGAGGTCGACGGTACAAACCCCGGACGGACCAACACCCAGGGTCTTAAAATAACTGAGTAGAAGGTGCTGCCTTTGACAAACAATTTCGTTCACAAGCTGCAAATGGTTAGACCTTCACATTTTCTTGGATAAGGACGTTAAAACGTAGGCCCATCAATGGATGAAGAACCACCTGGATCCCATGTGGATATGCCACTGGATATATATGCCACTGATTAATCCATTATTATATTATTATTAGTTATTACTGACAGTGGTTTAGCTGAGTCCAGACTTTGATCACGCAGCTTCAATGCATGGCTGTCATTACGTTTTCAAGTTGCTGGACAACAAATTCTGCTGGACAAATTCTGTGCCATAAGCTACAACTCTGGCTATAACTTTTACAATGTACATGATTGTACACAGTCATGTACATTAAGTAGCCGGCAATCATCATCATAGTTGCTGGTGATAATTGCTGGTTATAGCCAGATTCTAGCCCTGCCCTTTGTTTGTTTCACATCCCTGTTGAAATTCAGTATTGTTGTTTTTATTTGATAATATTTATGGTTATTTCCTGGGTTTTGGTATATTGGTATACAAATTGGCTTAAGTCGTGCTATATATATATATAAAATTATATATTTATATGTAGAATATAGAAAGAAAGACAACACACAACTCCTCACAGGTCCTTATAAAAAATATATTAAAAACATTTCGGCACTTCGGCCTTCATCAGTTAAAAAGTTTAAAAAGTGACAATATATTTATATATAATAAATATAATAATGTGGGAATATAATATATTTATATATTAAAAATGTTTAAAATTTCTCAAAATATGTATTCTTACATTGTATTTGTACTATAAATTATGGAAGCATCCAAAGAACAAACAATTTCAATGGCTAAAAGACTTAAGCTCAGAGTGCATAACGCATGCTTGAGCAAGAGAATTGTATTTATATTATAATACAAATAGAAGATAGTTTTCTCAAGTATACCCTATAAAAAGTAATATTCAACCTTCAGGCTCAGTAAGATATCTGGGCAGGTAATCTATTAATAGCAATCATGTACATCACTGTCTTTATTTGAAACCTAAAAAGGATTTGAGTACTGGCTTGGCTTTGTCCTACAATGTAGCTAGGACAACTACTAGGATAACCTAATTACCACCTCTTATAGATGGGTTGCACATGATGTCACAGCTGCCATGTTGGTGTACCTTTAACAATAGATTCTTCGTTAGCTTCTTTTGTTAGGTACACCAACATGGCCACCATGCCCTTTGTCATTTGAATCTCCGGGGATTGACTGCAGGTGTTGTTAATAACAATACCAATCTCATACAAACGCCTGTAAATAAAACAACAGGGATCACGTCTAAAAGTATCACAGCCTTGTGCAGTGTTTGTTATTTCTCTTTCATTGTATGGTCAGCCTGTACATGTATGTATTTGTCAACAAAACATGCATGTCAGTCTCTTACCCTTAATTAATATTCCAACTTCGTACACAGTAAACAATCCAAGCAGGTGATTGGCTTATTACAGTGCTTTACTGGTGATCACAGAATGCTGTGCGCTCAGTTGGAATATTAAATACAGCGTTGAGAAGGGCTTGAAAAATCTTGGCTTCGGCTCAGTTTTCAACCCCCTCTCACTGTATTTAGAAATCGCTTCCAAAACAGCTCTTACTAATGTTTTACATATTACAGGGCTCGAAATTAAGAAAAAAAAGGAGCCGTAATTTTACGCCCAGCTTAAAAAATTTAGGCATAATTCTCCAAAATTTAGGCGTAAATAATTGTACATTAGTAGCTGATTTTTTTATGTTGCAAATCATTTGCTTTTTAGTAATAAACATTCGACTTTAAACTCATTGAGTTCGATATCGCTTTTTTAAACAAGACAGAGAAAGACAAAGGCATGGCAGCCTTTTTTCCATGCGGTCACTCAACGTTTTGCAGGAAGCTGTTTAACTGTAACGTAACATGTCTATAAGGATGAGCTAGGCTGTTAAAACAGATCTATAGCGCCGGCTTTGAGACAAATAGAGCGGCAAGCAGAGACGATTTCTCTCATCTTTCTACAAAAAATTGTTTGCATTTTACTACCATTTGCAAGCAAGCGTTTAGTGTAAACTTTTTTGTCTGTTGTTTCAAGTTTGAAACGCATAGTTTACTAATTACGCGGCGACGTTTGGCGTGTGAAGTCTGAACTTTTAACTGCAAAATGTCAAAGTTTGACAGCTCCTGTAATGTAAACTATTTTCCCACGCGAAACAAGTTGTTTTGCATGACAAAACCTATAGATAGGAGCTGTCAACTTTTTGTGGTTAAAAGTTCAGACTTCACACGCCAAATGTCGCTGCGTAATTAGTAAACTATGCATTTCAAACTTGAAACAACAGACAAAAAAGTTTACACTAAATGCTTGCTTGCAATTGCAAAAAAATCAGATAATTTTAGAGATTTGGAAATAAGACTTGTCTTCCAATAATTTTTACCTTTGTAAGAGGATCTAGGTGTAATTTTACGCCTAAGTGGAAAACGTTAGGCGTAAAACGAAAAAATCTAGCCGTATTTATGCCCGTATTGGGCGCGATTTCTAGCCCTGTATTAGTGACACATAAAATCATTATTTAAACCTTACTTGTACATCTCCACATGCTCTCGTAACAATGTCGCCAGTTTCCTGCTTGTACCCCAAAATGCAAACTCTGTATCTTGCAGTCAGGACAAACAACAGGTCCTGTGGCTCATTCTAGACAATTAATGGAATATAATCACAAAGCAGCAATCATACAATAGTAAGAGTACATCTACATCAGCGCACATGGCTTGCCTTTGATTATAAAATATGGAGACTAACACTGCACTGAGGAGTCTGTAGTCATCACAATCAGCAGCAAATTGTGAATACATGTATGTTGTGGTATATTTTTTTTGCACCGGTACATTTTTTTGCACGGTGCATTTTTTTTTTGCACCAGTGCAATTATTAAGATTCTAAATAGGGATTTGATTTTTTGGGGATTCATAAAAAAGGGGGTTTAGTTTTTTGGGAGGGAGTGAAGAATTTTAAAAATTTCACCCACCCCTCCCCAGCAAAATATTTTTGACCACTCTCCCCTCCCTAACCCCATATCCCTTCCCTAGTCCCCTTTTCCCTTCCCTATCCTCCCACAACCAACTTTGTAACTCATCATTAATAACACGTCATTACTACTTACTTTTATTTCACTTTTTCATTCACCGGTAGTGGGACTCGAACCTGCAACCCTTTGCTTCATGGAAGAATGCCTTGGAAGACCAGAGCTTTACCAACTGCGCCACAGAAACTTGTGTTGGAGATCTAGTCACGTTTTTGGAATAATATAGCTTTTCTTATGTAAATTAGTTACTATTCCCTCTCTGCCACTTAATTTTATTCAACGCATGCGCACTACGAATAAAGTCGGACTTCAAAAACGTCACCAAGTTGCATGATTAGAAGCGCGAAACTGTGAACTTTAAGAGACTTTTCTAGAGTTAAAACCAAACTAAAAGAAAGCCAGAGAATAGGATTTCATCTCTCACTTTATATTTAGAAGAAAATTTATGGAGGATGTCTGTAAAAAGCGATGAAAGAAAAGGATCTCTGACACACTGTTTATATAATAGACTGCAGTCTACAGTGCAGATGTCGTCTCTCGAGTCGGAGCAAAATATGTTGACAAGAAAATTATGGAAGTAAGTACCTGTCAGCAAAGAAGTTGTGCACAAAGGAATGATTTTCAAAATGTTATCCTATCATCACAAGACTGAAAGTGCCAAAAATAGTGTGAATGAAATCAGTCTCAGGCAGATATTATTACATGTATAAAAAAATGTCAGTGTCAGTTTTGTTGCGTTGTACAACTCACTACAGCTACAAGCAAAGTCGCTGGCAAGCACCATTATCCACAATAATCTACCTGTTGGCTTCAGGCAAGAAATACTAACAACTAATCATTCGAAGATTGACGAAGATTGTAGGTGGATTGCAGAATCCCTTGTCAAGTTTCTTGTTGCACAGCTCGCACAAATGAAAATTGCAGCATTTACTGTAGCTTACCAACACGAATTTTGTCGAAGAAAAACGAAGCGTGAATATTAAAATAGAATTGAATTGAATGCCTTACACATTACTGATAGCTTTTTGCTTTACTATTCTCCACGTCCAATACATTACAGTAATAATAAGAAGCAAAACATATGTATTTATAACCTTTTAAAAGTTGGAGAGGAGGGGGGCGAGGAAGGGGGGGGGGGAGAATTCACTAGCGATTTCGTCCCCCGGGGGGCAAATTCATGGGGAGCGAAATCGCTGGTACACCGGTGCAAAAAAAATTGCACCAGAATTAAAATTGCCCCACAACAAATACAAAAGGTCTATTGTACCTTATAAAAATAAAGATGTTTTAAAGTGCTTATAATGTACCCTAGCCAGAAATCATTTATTTGAGTGCAGTAGAGTGCAGTTTTATATCCTGTTTTTAAAAACAGTTTGGGTTATTTATGGTCGTGATATTGCTTTAAAATGCATTAGAAATCCTTGAAATGAACTCATTTACATCAAATTATGCTAATGAGTTGAACATGAATAGCTATTATATGGCTGAGCCAAATGGTCAGTGAACCCCCTAGATGAGCAGTTTGCTCTTGGGGCAAACTCTGCAATTAAATATGTTTAAATTTTTAAAAAAAGGTCAGCGGTTTCACCCATCAGTCCTCATGAAAACGATGCTTTCGGGTCAACCATTTCAAAATAGTACAGAGATGGAGTCACGTTGAACGGAGATCACCAAGAAGATGATGCCCCAAACGATTATTTTCTAAAGAAAAACAAGAATAAATCTTAAGCAGTGTCTGTCCTTGGCCACTGGAGAGATTTGACGGAATTTTTTTTACAAGCCTTGTCTTCAGAAGCTTCTTGGGTCCGTAAAGTCAACAACTCACATGACAACTCCTCTTCGCATTCAGCCTTATGAAATCAGTTAGTCCATCCTTAGGCCACTTAGCGTCTTACAATCGCTACTAGTGCATCAAATGAAGAGACAGTAATGATAAAGCAGAGTAAACAAGGATATTTCATGGAAAATTTCAGGCTCCAAATTTCATTCAAACAAGCTCAAAGCTGAAACAGCCTCAAACGAGTCAATGATCCGATAAGATGGGTGAAACCGCTGTCCGTTTCATGGTATTTGGCTCAGCCGTAATAACAGCTATTGAGTCATTGCATTATATTGAATGTTTATTTTTTCAGCTGTTTTTTCAGGCATAAGACATTATTTTAGTCATTGCTGTCCATTTGGATAAACGAAAATAGATGCTAAACTGTTTTTTCCTATGCCGCCTGCCGGTCATTTTGTTTTCCACTTTAACCTTTAAATCGAACACTATATTGCTATTAGATATTGTATGTGCATGTTCAAACAAGCTCACAGCTCAGACAATATTCAAACACAAACAGACACAAACTGCCAAGAAAATCGCAGGAGCAGAAGTAGAGCTCCGATACATTTATAGAATCACTTTACAATGTCTATCAACGGATTCCTATCAACTATAAATCATGCTCAAAGTCAAAAGGACGAAATACCTCAATCAAGAATTAACACAAGTACATACTCTTGAAAAGCTCTGGTAAAATATCAACTGTGCAACTGGAAAAGCCGGAATTTACCTGAGGACGAAATAATTCCATAACAGCAACCCTTCCATATATCCCAACATCCAACATGGGTCTCAAACCCTCTGGAGTGACAAGATGAATCTCCAAACGAGTGTTCTTTGCTAACACCAAATTCAAGTCGTCTCGGCCCGTGAAATTTCCAACAACGGCAGCATTCACTGCAGTGGGCTTCTGTGCAGTGACAACGTAGTTGTGCGCCATGTTTTCTGCTACGGGCTTTGCAGTCTTGCCTCTTGCCTCTTGGTGATTTTTCAAAGGAACTCAAATCCAAGATGGCGGCACGTGCAGTGTTTATCCCGCGAAAATTTGCAATGACCCCGCGATAACAGAGGGCAGCGGTCCATGTTTAGGTTCACCACAGGTAGCCCATACACGGAGTGATCGAACATCTGAGCTGATCTATTTTTAGGCTATATTTCATTACTGACACGGTTTTCATACACAGGGTATTCCTTTGGCTGATTGATCAACTGAATGGGTAGAACCCCAGTGCGGAACACTAATCTAGGGAGTCCTGCTCCCCCTATTAGAGTCCTATTAAAATTTTGAAAATCTAGGTCCTAGCTCCTGAATGGTATTTCCTGCATTTTGAGGAGAAAATTAAAGGAATTAGAGCCGGGGGGGAGTGGGGGTGGGTTACTCCCATACATACGCTATATAGGTATGTGCCCCGGAATAGGGTATGGTTTAAGAACCTCCTGATCCTTAAATAGGAACACCGCCGTCCTGTTGACAAACCTACTAACAAATCTAAAGCTACTGCTGTCTCGGATCATTTTCTTACTAACAACCATTGCCCGAATGACATGCAGTTAATTCCCTTAGAACTCATCCACTCTAATAGAGATGGCGTACGCAAGGTCGTGAGGCATTTCTTATCGATAAAGGACAAACATTAGAACCTAAAGGCATGAATAGAAAGGAAGAAATGTAATTTTATACTACTCAGTCTCTACTATGGAATTGTATTTATCTTAGTTTTCTATCACGCCCACTCATCACTTGTAATTGTCCTAGTCTCATATTCATGTTTTCAAAATTTAAAATTTGTAACTAGCGGTTTCTTGCTATATACTTGTGTACGGCCTGAAGAAGGTTGGCCGTGCCAACCGAAATATCGGTAGTAATTATATATATTTCCCAGTAACCGGTACAATCAGCCTTTCATCTTGCCTTGTAGCCTGCGAATACAGCCGCCTCACATCGGGTGGAAATAAGCCCCCCTCACCCCGACTTGAGGCGGCTGTATTCGCAGGCTACTTGCCTTGATATTCGTATATATTTGCTGATTAGATCCCATCCAAGGTGATCCGGTTCCTGCACTTCGTCCGAATTGGTCCTTGCATTCAGTACATTACATTATCATATTTTGCATTTTTACCCTCAAATAAAATACCCGATCCTTAAATGGGGTACGCTTTTTATTTTTATCAGTCAACTTCACATAATGAATTAGCGATTGGAGATAACGCTACTCTGGTAGTCCCTAATATAGGCTACAGAAACAATAACATGAAAAACGAAAAAATTAAAGCTGTTACAAATATATAGTATTCAGGTATTCCTTAAATAGGGTATATATTTCAGTTACAATCCTTGGAAAGGGTATGAAATTTCCAATTTTTCATAGTTAAATAGGGTCAGGGTTTCGACATCTCTGTGGCACACTGGCCGGCCCTATCCTAAATTTCCGGGAGTACCCCTCCCCCCCCACCCCTCCCCCCGGGAATTAGAGACTATATTTGACGCCCTGATAAGTCCAATTCTACTCTATGGTAGCGAATTATGAGGAGTGGATATAAAAGGGCTGTGCATATTAAATTCTGTAAATGGCTCCTAGGTGTCAACTAAACTTCAAGTAATAATGCATGCAGAACAGAATTAGGGAGATATCCGTTATGAACTCAGGCAAAATGAGTTCACTAGTTAGCTCAGTTGGCAGAGCACGGTCTAGAGTGCGGGAGGTCGGGGGTTCGAATCCCGGCCGCGTCCTTGGGCAGGGACGTTTATATTCTTTTCTCCAGTATAGAAAAGCAAACTAAAAATAAGATGAAACGAATGACTCACAATGATATATTTATATTTCTCATTAACCCTCCAAGCAAACAACCAGTTATGCAGAAAGAAATAGCAAAATACATATTTGAATGTATGCTACATAGAAATAACGTCAAACCCTGTATAAAATCAGATGTAATTATTGATTAATTATTAGCCATTCAATTAATTTAAGGTTCTTTGGCCTGTAGTCTATATACTCTGTGTGTAAGACATATAAAAATGATTATGTCTATATAGGGTATGGTTTTTGAGGTACCGAACTCATATTAATAATAATAATAATTACAGTTCTTTTCCGCGCATTTCGACTAGCCTCAATGCGCTTACACTTTATGAGAAAATACAATAACAATCTAATTTAATATAATATAATCGAACTGTAAACCATGTATACGTGGATAAAAAACTATAGATTAAATAAATATGTCTTAAGAAGAGAATTAAATTGCGTGACGGACTCAGCATTTCTGATGCTGGAAGGCAGCGCGTTCCAGAGCTTAGGCGCCGAGATTGAAAATGCGCGATCGTCATATGTGCAAGATATAGACCGAGGAACAACAAGTAAGCCCTTTGTAGATGAGCGCAAGTTACGTCTTGGGGAATATGGCATAATACGTTCACTTAAATAAGTTGGTACGCAACCGTGTATAGCCTTATAAGTAAAAAGTAAAACTTTAAACAAAATGTGCTAATAGTAATTGGCAACCAATGCAGAGCACGCAAAACAGGGGAAATATGAGCCGTGCGCTTGACTCTAGTGACTAGCCTAGCAGCAGAATTTTGAATGCGCTGTAACTTATAGATGTCAGTAGTAGGTAGCCCGTATAACAAGCTATTGCAGTAGTCGAGCTTTGAAGTTATAAAAGCATGAACTAGGCGCTCAGCAGTAGGCTGGTCGAGATACTTCCTTACTCTACCAATATTACGAAGCGCTAGTGAAGCCGAACGACAGATACTATTAACCTGGCTAGACATAGTAAGGTGATTGTCAAAAATGACACCTAGATTTCGTGCCTCAGATGATATTGACACGGTATGCTGACCAAAAGAGATACTAGGTATTGGTACTAGACGAGAAAATTTTGATGTAAAATGTAAAATCTCAGTCTTAGTAGGATTACAGGTCAGCTTATTTACTAGAAAGAATGACTGAATATCATTAATGCAGTGGTTCAAGTTTGTGAGGGCATGCAGTCTTCCTTGACTTGGGGTTCATCGTTATATAGAGTTGGGAATCATCTGCGTACATTATACAATCCAAGCCGTGTGACTTAATGATATCTTGCAACGGGCCAAAGTACAGGATGAAAAGGAGGGGGCCTAAAACCGATCATTAAGGAACCCCAGACGTGACATGTCCGGGCTTAGACTCTGTATCGCCAATCACCACCTGCGTTCTTTCATTGAGGTAAGACTTAAACCAGCGAAAGACTGTTCCTGTAAAACCATACCGCACAGAGTCTTTCCAAGAGAATGTCTTGATCTATTGTGTCAAAACTAACAGAACCAGCACTACTTCGTTAAATAAAATACCCGATCCTTATATAGGGTACGGTATGATTTGCGATATTGATTTGCAATATCAGGGGCGGATTTAGGTGGGCCGAGGGGGCCACTGCCCCCCATTTCGTTGTCTGGGATACATGCCCCGCACCTCCTTACGCTAGTTAATCGCGCCTATACGGCGCTACGTGCCCCCGCACCTCCTTACGCTAGCTAATCGTGACCCGCACCTCCTTACGCTAGCTAATCGCGCCTATACGGCGCTACGTGCCCCCGCACCTCCTTACGCTAGCTAATCGCGCCTATACGGCGCTACGTGTCCCCGCACCTCCTTACGCTAGCTAATCGCGCCTATACGGCGCTACGTGCCCCCGCACCTCCTTACGCTAGCTAATCGCGCCTATACGGCGCTACGTGCCCCGCACCTCCTTATGCTAGCTAATCGCGCCTATACGGCGCGAGGTTCGGCTTACGCCGTGGCCCCCTCTTTCTGCATTTCCTGGATCCGCCCCTGAATATTGATTGCCCGCTTTACGGAACAATCTTGTATCTGTTCAATAAATTCTGAGTCACTTGCCCCTTAAATAGGGTCTCACGTTTCAGTTTCAAGCCTTGGAAAGGGTATACCAATTTTCCGATTTTTCACCCTTAAATAGGGTTAGGGTTTCGATAACTTCGCAGCACACCCGATCCTAAATTTCCGGGAGCAATCCTCATCTCCAGGGCATTTATCCCCTCCAGGCTGTCCATACACCTCCATGCCAAGCAGGATTAGCCCGAACATCCGATGGCTTATTCCTCGGTGTAATCATTCCCCTTTTATAGTCCTCCAGCTTCTTTAACATAGTAACAACAACCTCGGTTTCGTGCGCTGCTACGTTCTTGTGCTCGCAGGGATCTTGTTCGACGTCAAATAAGCAAGGGCCATCAGCGAACGCACATGTGGAAGGGTGGGCAGGCGGCTTAGTGCAATGGATGACAGCGTTTTTTAAGGTCAGCAGTCGTTGTGGGCTATTCTGTGCATGCGCGTAGCTTGGTGGTGGATACCATCCGCTCCGAGAGGCGGCTACAAGGGCAAGACAAAGCGCGGAAACTGTAAACACATGTGTTACAAAAGTAGAGAATGACTCTTTTCCATGTAAGATCCCATGAAATAGCCCTAGCAAAGGATTTAATAACGTTAAGTTAAGTTAAGTTGCTGAATGGGGGGTAATTGTGTCATGGTAAGAGGTCTTTACATTCACAGTCCAGGCCGGACACAGTTATTCTCAAGCATGTTAAGGCATAGTTTGAACATGAAAACGAGGCTACAGCTATTTTGTTAAATATAGTCACTTGAATTTGCTCAAATCCTAGAACAATGGTGGTTATAACTAATCTCAGCGTTTTTAGTCGTCCTAATATAAAATTTTGGTTAAATGTCTATCACGTGACCAACCACGTGATCACAAAAAGTTGAAAATTAAACTAAAAACGGGGTGGTACATTGTATATTTTAAGTAACGATTTTGTGTTTATCTGATTACACTTGTGGTTGGCTTTAATCAGTTCGGAATGGTTGACCCTGATAGACTGTTAAGGCGGAAATATAGAAAACAGGTCACGTGACCTCTTCTTGAACCATTTTTCGCCATTTATATCCTCTTCAGTGATAAAAAGTCAACCATTCCGGGCAGTCTCATTTCCCATAACAAGCTTAACATTTCGAACCGAAAATCTGAAACAAAATAATAACTTCCGCCACCCCATTTTGATTTCTTTGTTTTATCATCCTTAAGGTCACGTGACCTTCAAAACACCAAAATACCGATCCATAAATGTTAAGACCTACAGTTACCGTATTATTCCAAAGTTATAGGGTATTTCATACATAAATGACAGAGATATCAGAACTGCTAAAAAAGCATGATTTTCATGTGAACTGACGAATCTCACGGACATGTGGGATATACGTGAAAATCAAAGTTGACATATGCAAAAATGAGGAATATATTGCATATCATCTCATTCAAGCATTGAAGGTGGAACCCTTACTTGCATGCATGTTTGTAGCCAATTAACAGCCACTGCTGAGTGAGCAATGACTTCCAGTACATGCGCAAGACCATGGCATAGCCCACTTAGCCGTTTTTAACAAGCTACCTGCTTATATCAGACAAGCAATTACTTCTAAAAACTTCATTAAGCAAACTAGAAAAATAATATCTAATGGCAATGGCAAAGGAACGTCTCGGGCCGTAATTTTATTATCGCAATTCCTAGTCTTGAATGGGTAGGGATAAGGGGGGACAGAGTATAATGCAGGCTAAGAAATACATTTGATTCGATTGGTTGTCATTATTCGATTTGATCGATTATTATTTAGCAGACAGTTTCTGGTGATTTCTTCGCCTGTATTATAAACCTTAATGGTGAGTTACGAACATAAATAATTTAACTATCGTAACCTTAAGTCTTCTATTGTAGGGGTAAGGTCGGTTGGTGGGCAATTTTAACTGAAATTTTATTAGCTACCTTAATTAGGGTTGTGTCGTTGTTAGGTAGGAGGGTGGGTAAGGATGACTATACGATGATGCAAATATTATAATTTATATCTATATTCGTGTAATAGTATAACTTTATTATTTTGTTATATCGTATTCTCATCGTCACAGACGAAGAGCCATTCACCAGAACGGATAGGTGTGTAATAAATCCTTTTATTGTTATTGTTATCGTTATTGTTATTATTATTATTATTATTATTATTATTATTATTATTACAAGTGGATACCGCTAACGATAATCAAATGATACGATACTGAAAATATTACACGATTTAATGAAAATAGGGCTAGAAAATATGTCGGCTGCACCCCCTAGATTTCATTAGATAACATTAATTGTGTATCTTATCTCCTGTTATTATTCATTTTATTATATCTATTATATTATACAAGTGGAAACCGCTAACGATAATCATACAATGGTTTCCACCCTTCCCCCTTATTTTTGTAAAGTTTGCATATCTTACAGAAAATTCGCAAACAATATGTTGTATTAATCATGTTTAGTACCAATACTATGATTTTGATGCTGCATATTTATTCAATCCCTTTCTAATGGGGGAGGGTACTACTATATCGATATTTCGTGTTGATAAACATTGCAATTGTTATGCTAATGTGCCAACCATGATTTGTAAAGCCTGCTTTGTGTTTGGAACCAATGGATCTCTGGTTGGCACATTAATGACAATAGATGACGACACACGAAACATCGCTATTAACAGGAAATACATACGCCTTTTCACCCCTCCCCCCTCAGTTTTGCAAGGTTCGCATTTTTTACCCCAAATTTGCAACTAATATGTTGTGTTCGTCGTGTTTACTGACCAAACTAAGATTTTAAAGCTGCACCGTCAGTCAAGCGAATTCTAATGGGGGAGGGCACCGTTATTAACGGGAAATGCATAGCATTTTTCACCCCTCCCCCCTCAGTTTTGCATGGTTCGCATATCTTACCCCAAATTTGCAACCAATATGTTGTGTTCGTCGTGTTTACTACCAAAACTATGATATTAACGCTGCAACGTTATTTAATCCAGTTGTGGACTTGGAAATAGCAAACGAAACTCTCCCAGCATGCTTTGCGGCCAAAACGGAAAGGGCGATGGATTTTTACGGGTAGAAAGGTACATCGTAGAGAAATGGGGTTTTCACCAAAATATTACCCATGGAAAACTGCAGGGGGTCTTCTTCATTTGGTTGACATTGAAGTTCAGGGAGGGAAATGACAGGCAAAATAAAATTTCAAAACGGCTTAACCCCCCCTGAACTTCATTTGCGCGAATATCACACCCAAAATTTCATCTAGTTGGGCGAAAATACATAGGATAGGCTGGTTTTTATGCCATCAACTAGGCGCTAGATACCGAACATTAATTATTTAATTAATTAATTAATTAATTATTTAATGATTGTATTATTTCTATGATTATCGTTAGGAATTATTATTATTAACCATGCAGCGCATGAGGTCTTACATCCAGTCAGTACTAACCGAATTAAAGCCGAGTACCCACAATAACTTCCAGCTCGTGCTGCGAAATGACCCGTGAGTCAAAAAGGTGTTTGCTAGGCTTTTGCTCGTTTTGTTTGCATGCAAATCAAATCAAAATCAAATATTTTTTACCCTCGGATACTGGCCTCTAGCAGATCCTACAATAATCCGAATACACGCTTTTCACTACATACAATATTTATAACTCACTCGTTGATTTTTTTTGGCGGAGGGAGGAAACCTGGAGCTAGAACCCGGAGAAAAACCCATGAGTGAAAATTAACATCAAACTCAACTCACATATGACGTCACGTCCGGGGGTTGAACCCAGGTCACAGTGGCGAGAGGCAAACGCCACCCAGCTCCCCAAATAAAGCAAGAAATGAAATCGGGGGCATAGCCCACTTTCGATCCTAACAAAGCTGTAAATAGCTCATCTCTCCGCTGGTATTTATGAATGTCTAACACTAAGACGAGGCTAACACTTCGCAGATGAGTCAGTCGTCGCAATCAGCGGAAAATGACCGAATACGAAATAAAAGTAAAAGACATTTTTTCATGTCTCCACTGAATTCCACTAAAATACGTCCCCTCCTCCCCCCCCCCCCCCCCCCCCCCTCCCAAAAAGGATTTACGGTAAATAAAATGGACCAGAGCATAAAGGACGTCCCAGATGAGTGTTGTAATGGTTCATAAATCCCTCATATACTTACAAGTATTGACAACTAACTTCCAATGTTGAAGTCGAAGAGCAGCTTTACCCGTCATAGGATCAATATTGTGCAGGACCTCCGCGCGAGGGGATGTCTTCCCAGTAGATATGGTGTTCCATAAGTCGTAGCCGTCTACATTTTGTAAATCGTGGACATCCCCTCCCCCCTGTGCGTACAGGGTTGGCAGCCAATCAGTAACGTGCATCAGATCCATGCTCACGCGGCCAGGAGATGCAAGTAGGGGACTGTGCACGAATGCTGCTCCACGAACACCGCCTAAACGATAGGTGAGAATATTTGTTATACTTGAACAAGCAATTTAGGTCTTGGGGAAAATAATGTATAGGCGCATAACACTAAGGACTAGGTCAACGAAAGGTCACCATTCCTACTTCTGTCAGTAATAGGTATTTTTTTATTGACAGAGGTGGGAGGGGGTTCTATAACCTATCAAATATTTTCTCTCGCGCGTGATTGGTGCAATGCGTCATGTGACCCGATATTTTCGGGAAATATCAGCGAATACATCCCCTGTGAGAGTATAAAAGCGCGCGTCAAAGAAAATATTTGAAGGATGATAACAATAATAACCTACATTGTGGCGTGAAAATATGCCCTGATATTTGTCCTTGGACATTACCTGATCTTCGAGGCTCACAGTTTACCTTGAGCTTCGCTTGCGCTCTCGAGAACTGTTCTCTTCTCGGATCAGATAATGTCCGCGGACGAAATATCAGGGCATATTTCGACGCCACAAATAGGTTACTGTTGTATCGTCCTTCAAATATTTCCTTCCGCCGCTCACAAGGTGTACATTCACTGATATTTGTCATTTGGCGGAGAGAAAATATCAGGAACCAATCACACGCGAGAGAAAATATTTGATGGGTTATAACGTGAAATATTTAGATGCAATTAGCACTGTTTATTTTCATATTTTACCCCAATCTCCCATTCCTTCCCGCTAGAAATATATTGCAAAATCGATTAAATGGTTGGATAAATGATCTGACCTTCCCATAACGTATTCTTCATTCCTCTCAGAGGATAGTTACTAGCCATGTTCAAATTATAGCCCGCAGCGGGTCCTCCGTTGTCAGTGCTAAAGACAATAATGGAGTTGTTGTACATGTTCTTTGTCTTGAGAGCGTCCACAACCTATCATGGAAGCAATAAAGTTTTAAGTGCCAAAATGCAACATACATTTTAGCGTTTAACATCTCCTTGGGCAACTTGTTTTTAAAAATTGCAAGTTGCACAAAAAGTTGATTTCGTTTCTACTTTCTGCAACAAATTTAGATTGCAACTTGTTTCTCAACATTTAAACCTAAACATAAAAAATTCAACCAATCATGTATTGAATATTACATGTACTATAGACCCTTTGCACGTGACGTCATAGCCGCCATGTTGGTGTACAGGTAACAATAGATTCCTCGTTAGCTTCTTTTGTTCTGTACACCAACATGGCCGCCATGCCCTTTGTCATTTGAATCTCTGGGGATTGAGTGCAAACCATCTATACTTGCGTACAACTAGTAATATTTTATGCAACGTTTATTGTCTGTACGGGTGGGCGTCATAGCTTCAGACAATAGCGCAGACATTGAGAATTATTTGTGACTTGGAAGTGTAATAATGACGACAAGTGGAAGGATAATTAAGACTGGGTAGGATAATAGACCGATTTAGCTTGAACATTTGTTATCCCAATTCAGATCATGTGACAGCTCTCCAGAGGATTCAGTGCTTTGTTTTCCAATTCGAGGAATTTGTATATTTCCTCTTGGGATACGGAAAACAAGAAAACATTACTCAAGGGAAAAGTCAGGTGACCTGAATTGGAACAACAAATGTACAAGCTAAATCGGTCTATTTAACTCGTAGCCCATGAGGGCGAGAGGTCTAATTGTTTTAGTATAAACTAACTAGTCGGACAGTAGAAAATAATAGAAAGAAACAATTTGAAATTGAAAAAATGTTATTATTTCGTGAAAATACGTGCGGTTTTTCTCAACCATGGGCTATCACAAATAGACCTATAGTAGGGTAGCCAATCAGAATGCAGGATTTGTAATAGTCCACTAGTTGGTTTATACTAATAAGAATTAGACTGCGAGCTCGAGGTTTCTATTATACAAATAGACTGTGTCCGTCGAGGAACTATCGGCTGATAGTTGCCCGCGGAAATTTGATGTTCTTAAAACAAATATAAGCCCGAGAACGCAGTTCGAAGGCTTATATGCTTATATGCAAGGGAAACTATCAGCCGATAGGTCCGAGACAGACACAGTCTATTTGCGTTATTGTTCACCACAAAATTGTCTTTCGTGCTCAGCGGCCTGATAGTTTGCATCCGCGGACGACAACTATCACGTCACGTGATCGCTCTTAGCCAATGAGCGCGCGCCACAATTTTGTGGTGAACTATAACGCCTGATAGTTGGCGACGGGCGCAGCCCCGTGTCAACTATCAAAGTCAATAGAAACCAAGAGCAAGAAGTCGAATTGTTTTAGCCTAACCAAACCACGTGCACCGTTCTATCAACTTAGCGATCGAGAAAACGGTGGGGGAAAAACAAGCAAAAAAGCTTTTTGCCACGTGATTTTTGTCTGTAGCGCACAAGGTTGACTATCGATCGATAGATGGCGCTTAGTTAGCCAATAAGATGGCGAGTTTGCCAATAGACAGCGGCTAGGTTATGCTAACATATAATAACCGAGATTGTTCGGGGTTTTCTTTGTGTGTTTAGAGGCGCGCAAAGCATAACGGTCCCTCCTGGATATTTAACATAACAGAAGGCGCGCTTACCATCTGCACAGAAAAACCGATTGGAATGGAACACGCCAAATGGAAGGGCACATCCGGTATATCCATCCAGTACATCCGGTATATAAGTCATTAACATCGCGCTGGAAACCTAGCTGCAGACGATGCGCATGGAACGAGTATATTGATAAAAATTAAATGGTCTCGATTTTTCGGTCATTCAGTTTGGTTGGAATGGAAAAAGAGGAATACTTCCGAAGGTATTCTTTCCTTTCCGAAAACGTCCAGTAGAATCAACCGTTCCAAGTGAATTCCCAAACGAAAATACCGGTTTTCGGCCCAAATGGTAAGTGCTCAAGATTTTTATAATATGGCGGAAACAAATTGCCGAATTTCACGAAGACTCGCGAGCGCGTACGAAAAGCCTGAGCTAGCTAGCTCGCATCACATATAGGAACTAGCTGAACTGCATAGCTTCGGGTGCAACACTGACTATCCTAAGCGGAGAAGATCTACTAACAAATCTTGCCCGCCAAGTAGCCAAACTAGATCGTGACATTCAAATTCATCTTGCCTGCTCACTATTACATTTACAAATCTATGTTCAATATGATTCAATATTTTACTCCATTTTATAATACCAATATGGGAGCATTTCACGATTTGAGCCCAGGGTGCTTTATTTAACAAACAGAACCTAGTTCTGCACGTATTATTTAACAAATAGATTCCATTCTGCCGTGCGTCTGTTCTCTTATAGATGCACAGATGACGTCACGACTCGAAGAGAACATCAGTTACGCCACGAGACGCAGTCGAACGAATTACGGTCTCGACCCCAGACCCTTCTCGTATTTCTTACTACGCATACTTCCTCTGCTCCCAGAGCCTTTGATTTTCGTCGAGCATGCGCAGTAAGAAATAAGAGAAGGGTCTGGGGTCGAGAATGAACGAATTAGCGAACTTTCCCAACAAAATAGAGCGCGCGCGTAACGTCATCTATACATAACTTTATCCATATCTACATCGATATACTTATACTTAAGTTTAATTTCTATCCTTTTATAATCGTTTATCATTTCAAAGTTAATGCCACTCTATAAATCCCAAGTTATCTAAAGTATGTATGTATGTAAGTACGTGTTGTGAACTTAGCGTAAGCATGCGACACTGAAATTCTAACACTGAATTTCTAACGGAACCTGAAACAACCATAAGAGGCTGATCAAAGCTAGGACCCGGCTATTTCACAGATCGAATTGGAATTTAGCGTGTTGGTTTTTGTGGAGGGAGAAAAACCTGAGAACCCGGAGAAAATTACTCGGAGCAAGGGCGAGATACCAACAAACTCAACTCACATATGGCGTCGCGTCCGGGGATCGAACCTGGGCCACAGAGGTGAGAGGCGAAGCGCTGAACGACTGCGCCACCCCGGCACAACGTTGTACCATGTAAATCGGCTTTGATAGATCATGACTATCGACCAATCAGAACGCGCGTTTCGCCTTGTTTATTGTGATAAAAATAATGCACGCTCGAGGTCTTGAAAAGCTGCGGGTGGTTTTCTTTATCTCAGTCATTTGTTGACTTATATAGTCATCAAGTGTAGTCCAAGTGTAGTCCACATTTGTATTTATGCTACCACAGGAAACCCAATCCTTTCTCGTCCAAAAAAATATGTCGAACGCACTTTGATAATCTATGATTACTTCTAGTAATATTACCTAGGGGAGCATCCTAAGAACGTGTGATTTCATTGGCTGAAAATGTTGAGCTCGTTGTGTTTCATAATATACACGGCCCCCTGCTCGAGCGTACATCGTAAGAAAATCAAGCACGCTGAGTAGCCAATGTAATCGCGCGGCGTTCTTAGGACGCTCCCATAATTTATATTATAATTTCTCATAGAACATGGACGGCCATCTTCTATTTTGTTAAGTAATATCCTCTTGCCTTTTTGACTGACTCATCTAAGGCGCTGACCATAGCAGCATATATTCTTCTCCGCACGTCCTTTATATAAGAAAACTTCTTGATGAGCCTTACTGGAGCCTGTAGGGGTTGATTAGTGTTTGCGGTGTGGACAGCTTGATGTGCCAGGTACAGAAAGAGAGGAGTTGATGGGCGATGAGCTTGAATAATGTTCACTGACTTCGTAGTGAACACTTCTGTACTGTAATGTCCTTTTTCTGTCCACACAGGCTGAAAAGATCGAATAAAAAGAAGATTTATGTTTCGTTTTTTGTTGTTTATTCTGTTTATGTTGTTGAGTAGTACGTGGTTGTTGTTGTGTTGTTGTTTCGTTTTGTTTAAGGAAATCAACCTCTAGATTACTGTGTACATATTAATCAATTTATTTACATCGTATTTGTTATCAATCATTATAATAAGTACTGGTATAATCAACTAAAATCCGATTAAGGTATACTAACCGCCGTGGGAAGCGAGTGGTAGCTGGCGTTTCGAGCCCTTCGTCAGAGCGAAAGATCGTAAAAGTCCTTCTTTTGCTCGAAACGTCAGCTACAACTCGTTCCCCACGGCGGTTAGCATACCTTAATCGAATTTTAGTTGATTATACCAGTGTTTATCTTCCCCGCCGTCGAAGTTTTCTCTCTTTTCGAAACCCTAGTTGGTAAACTTGATGCTGAAAATGTCGAATATTATTTAATGGGTGACTTTAACTGTAACATAGCCTCGCCTCATCCCGACAGCAATACAGGTTTACTAACCAGTTTGGCTGATGTTTATGGCCTCCACCAACTTATAAATAATCCAACAGCCTGTGTGGACAGAAAAAGGACATTACAGTACAGAAGTGTTCACTACGAAACGTCAGCTACAACTCGTTCCCCACGGCGGTTAGCATACCTTAATCGAATTTTAGTTGATTATACCAGTGTTTATCTTCCCCGCCGTCGAAGTTTTCTCTCTTTTCGAAACCCTAGTTGGTAAACTTGATGCTGAAAATGTCGAATATTATTTAATGGGTGACTTTAACTGTAACATAGCCTCGCCTCATCCCGACAGCAATACAGGTTTACTAACCAGTTTGGCTGATGTTTATGGCCTCCACCAACTTATAAATAATCCAACGCGTGTCACTAAAACATCTTCCACGCTGATAGACCTAATTTTTACAAATTGTCCTGACAGGGTGGTTTGCTCTGGTGTCTCCCATATAAGCATAAGCGACCACAGTCTTGTCTTTGCATTTCGTAAAATCTCAATTGATCCACCTTCTAAGGGGCACTCAACAATAACCTATAGGAAGTTTAAAAACTTTGACTCTGCTAATTTTCGCAGAGATATTTCTTTGCAGAATTGGGAAAGCGTAAATATCTATGAAAACCCCAATGATATGTGGGAAACATGGAAAGACCTTTTCTTTCAATGTATCAACAAGCATGCCCCATTGCGCACTAAACGAATTCGCGCATCTAAATCGCCGTGGATTACACCACAATTGAAAAAACGAATGCACGACAGAAACATTCTTAAATTGAAAGCCACTCGGTCTATGTGCGAAAGTGACTGGTCGAAATTCAAGAAATGTCGCAATGCTGTTAACAGTGAAATCAAACAGGCTAAGGAACAATACTATAAGAATGCGCTCCATGACAATGAAGGTAACTCACGTGAGACTTGGCGGGTCATTAATGAACTTACATCAAGAAAGTCACATAGCTCCTCTGTGAAAGAGATAAAGCTTAATGACAATTCTATTTGCGATCCACACGAGCTGTCATCTACCTTCAATAGCCATTTTTCTTGTATTGGGCCGAAGCTTGCTAGCGACATTCCTTACAACGAAAACAATCCATCGCATTTAGATTATCTCAAGGTCACTGACTATAGATTCGAACTTAAAACAACTGACAGTGCCAAAGTGTTCTCGTTATTATCTAAGCTATGCAAATCTAAAGCGACTGGATTAGACAAAATATCTGCTCGACTCCTTCGGGAATGCGCAGATTTGATCGCTAGTTCTCTTTGTTTGATTTTTAACAGATCCATTGTCTCGGGTGTTTTTCCCAGTGAATGGAAATGTTCTAAAGTAATGCCATTATTCAAACAGGGAGAACGTTCCGACTTAAATAATTATCGACCTATTTCTATCATCCCCGTCGTGGCAAACGTTTTTGAGAGAATCGTTTACGATCAGTTTTATAGCTATCTAACTGAAAATAATTTAATCTCAAGCAATCAGTCGGGGTTTCGATCACTTCACTCCACTGTTACGGCCTTACTCGAAGCCACTGACAACTGGGCTCTCAATATTGACAAAGGCAATGTTAATTCAGTGGTATTCCTTGATCTTAAGAAGGCTTTCGACACTGTTGACCATGCCATTTTATTATCAAAATTAAATGTTTATGGTGTTGGAAGCGCCTCACTTAACTGGTTCAAATCATATTTGAATAGTCGCAAACAAAGATGCTTCGTAAATGGTTCTCTCTCAGACACCCAACCCCTAACCTGTGGCATTCCCCAGGGAGCTATCCTAGGTCCTCTCCTCTTTATACTTTACATAAACGATTTGCCTAATTGTCTCTCTCATTCTCAACCTCGGATGTACGCCGATGACACGCACTTAACTTTTGCCAGCAATGATATCAATCACATAGACCATGAGTTGAACCAAGATCTTGTGAGGGTTAGTGAATGGCTCGTTGCAAATAAGCTCACCCTTAATAAGTCCAAGACTGAATACATGTTAATAGGGTCAAGGCAAAGGTTAAGTACGTTTGACAGAGCTCCCTCTCTTTTTATTGATGGTGCCTCTGTTAATCGGGCTACATCCACAAAATGTCTTGGAGTGCATATTGACGAACACTTATCTTGGAATGTGCACATAGACAAACTGTCAAAGAAAACTGTCTCTGGCATTGGCGCCCTGAAACGCACGAGACCTTTTGTACCTATTGAAACACTTTTGTGTATCTATAATGCTTTAGTGCAGCCCCATTTCGACTACTGTAGCGTCGTTTGGGGAAATTGCAATAAAACTCTTGCCACTAAACTTCAAAAGCTACAAAATCGTGCTGTACGAATTTTAACTTTCTCCAATTACGACGCCAATGCTGATGATCTATTCAAAAAACTTGGCTGGAGAAAACTAGACAATCACCGAAAATTTCTAACTACTACTATGGTTTATAAATCGCTAAATGGCCTAGCGCCTGAATATCTTTGTTCAAAGTTCGCTGACCGTAGTAGCGTTTCGAGCAATTCCCGAAGGGACACCGAGGGCAAACTAGCTATTCCTGTGCCCCGCACCAATTTTCTAAAGAACAGCTTCAGTTATAGTGGTGCGGTGCTTTGGAATAGCTTACCTGTCGAGCTGCGGCAAGCAAACTCTCTCACTCGTTTTAAATCTCACTGCAGCGATTTCTTTAACAATTAATAAATTTCATTAAACACACGGCATTCATTGTATACATGTACGTACTGATTAGATATTTTAACTATTCCTACATTTTATAATGTAATCGAAGGCCTGATGTTTTAACCGTGTACTGAAATAAAGTTATTACTTACTTACTTACTAACTAGTCACTCGTCGTTATACGACGTATACGGTTTTTTTCTCTTCTGTCTGCAATTTAATTCAATTGAATGAAGGATAATAGGGTGTGGGTTAATTGTGAGGGAATTTACAAATCCTCCGGATGCTCGAGAGGAAGATCAACCACAGAGGGTGCGGCTTATATCTGGAAATATCACAGTTATATAACAAGTTGTAATATTTTATTTTCAAATATCCAACTGTAATCTTAATTAAAATTATCATATCAGGGATCTAAATTATACAAGCTCTGCTTTCCGTTTGATTCCTTACTCTATGTACAGTTATCAGTACAATAATGATTGTAAGCCAATATGTATGTCCACATAGAGATGAATAAAGTTGATTGATTGATTGATTGATTGATTGATTGATTAATAAAGCATTGTAAATTGCAGGGCAAATACTACGTCAAATATACAGGGATGATGTAATTGAGGTCAATAATTCGACTAGAAAATCTAGTCTTCTACAGAACCAAGCTGATGTAATGAGAATGTAAAAGTAACGGTTCCTAAGTTTGAAAAAGCCGATTAAACTGAGTTTCAGATACGTCACAAAACACGATATGAAGACAGTATAAACAGTTGTTACTATCAGGCTAATCATGTTGTATGATACGTAATATATATAGGAACTAGGAGTTCAACTTGTACGAAATCATTGAAATACATATATATAATAATTATATATAATAATAATAATCAGAATAAAGGTGAAAGAGAAAATATGCACTGAATGGGATTCGAATCCACGGCCTCGGTATACTAGTCCGATGTGTTAACCACTACACCATCAGGACGACCACGCTGGCGACGCAGCCGACTTATTGGTTTTTGTGGTACCGTGAGTTTTCCCAGGCTTATTCTCTTTCGGGTTGGGGATGGGAAAGCCCATAACTTCTCAACTAAGCTTTCAACCTAAGGATCATTATTGATTCACAGGCACATACGTCCAACCTAGGAATTGCTTAGCCAGTCCTGATGGTGTAGTGCATGGTTAACACATCGGACTAGTATACCGAGGCCGTGGGTTCGAATCCCATTCAGGGCATATTTTCTCTTTCACCTTTATTCTAGTCACGCTAGTCACGCTAGTCACGAACCGCGACAATAATAATAAATATCTCATCTACGCGCTCATAACTGCAGAGAGTATTGCCGGATGATGCTTTTAAAAATAAATACGACATTTAAAAGCTGTTTAGTACTGGGAAAATTTCGTTTAGTTACTACATCCAAAACTCTTAGATGGACATTAACAGTACGTACATACGTAGCGCCATTGTCGCATCGGTTTCAGTGCGGGACAGTAACGGGAAATCGTTCCCACAATGCACCCGATATGTTGATATGTTGAAAAGTTGGACACCTCATAATATTTGCAACTTTATTTACTTTATTCATAGGAATGAATAAAGTAAACTTGGCTTTCCAACGATGATGTCGCTAGCTAGGAGGATCCAACTGGATACAAGACGCTTGTACACTTGAAGAGTAGATTAAATAGTAAAATGAAGTGACTCGACGAACTCCTCACTGGTCCATAAATTTAATCTAAGGAATCTAACGACGTATATATATATATTAAGTTCACTGTTCGCTGCGTCTGTTGAATCCATGCGGTTCAATGGTTTTTCCTCTTTCAGTAAGAAATGCTTCACGTGCTTTACGTCTGCATGGGAGTATTATTGGTAATAACAGCGTTATGTGATCCTGTGCACCAAAACGTTTATTAACAAGATGTGTCAGTATCCTGAAGGCAAAACAATATAGAGAAAAATAATATAATCAACCTGGGTTCCATTATGAAGGTCCAGTCCCAACCCATATAAGCCAACCTCGTTGGAATGGTTCCAGTAGTCACTCTTACCACACCAGAAGCCAAAGAATGTGTCAAACCCTCGTCTGATAGGTGTATAAGCATATTCAAAGAACCCAAGATGCCACTGAAAAAAAAAGATAAACTAATACACGTAACGATAACTCACTATTGCCCACTATGTAAAAATGACTAATGTACATGATTATATAATAACAAAAACAAAAACAAGAACAAGAACATCAACATCAACATCATCACCAACAACATCATCACCAACAACATCATCAACGTCATCAACAACGTCATCAACAACATCATCATCAACAACATCACCATCAACAACATCAACAACAACATCACCATCAACAACATCAACAACAACATCACCATCAACAACAACATCATCAACAACAACAACATCATCAACAACATCAACAAAAATAACAATAATAATAATAACAATAACAATAATAACAATATTTATAACAACGACAATAATAGCAACAACAATAATAATAATAATAATGGCATTTATCAAGAACGAGAACGTTTCACAAAGGCGACACCTTTCACTCAGTTATCTGCCTCGTATACCCACACGCTTTTTTGAAAACCAGCTATTGAAAACCAGGCTTAAGAGTGTTTGGGCTGCCAGATAACTAATCGTCAAATTCATCTCTTTAAATCACTCATCCTACCTAAATTAACTTACGGTTTATCTGTCTATGGCTCTAGTGAATCCGACCTTACCACAGTACAGCGCTTTCTTAAAAGATGCCATAAGAGAAAGTACTCTTCAGAGCTTATTAACATTCATTATCTTTTAGAGAAAAGTGACCGACACATTTTTAACAAAGTTAACTCTATTTCTAATCATCCATTACGATCACTGTTGCCTACGGTTAAGCAGTCCTCTCGAAGGCTTAGAAAACAAACCGCCGTATATCCTAAAGTTAATACAGAGCGTTTTAAAGGTAGTTTTGTAAATAGATTAATTTTTAAGTATAACCTAGTTTCTTAATTCAATTTTTGTCCTATTTTAGATATCCATGTATGATTATATGGTAGCTTTTAATATTACCTTCTTATCTTCATTTACTTTTTGTAACATCTGATATGTACAATATCAATGTATAATAAAGACATATTATTATTATTATTATTATTATTTTGTTTCGCCTTCCAGGCTCCAAAATATTACAGAGAACATCAATTACGTCACTCGACATGTGTCTCGTGGCGTACTTCTTTGTTCTCTTTAAGTTGTGACGTCATCTGTATATCTATTAGATAACATCAGTTAAGCCACTCGACATGTGTCTCGTGGCGTACTTCTTTGTTCTCTTTAAGTTGTGACGTCATCTGTATATCTATAAGAGAACATCGGTTAAGCCACTCGACATGTGTCTCGTGGCGTACTTCTTTGTTCTCTTTAAGTTGTGACATCATCTGTATATCTATAAGAGAACATCGGTTAAGCCACTCGACATGTGTCTCGTGGCGTACTTCTTTGTTCTCTTTAAGTTGTGACGTCATCTGTATATCTATAAGAGAACATCGGTTAAGCCACTCGACATGTGTCTCGTGGCGTACTTCTTTGTTCTCTTTAAGTTGTGACATCATCTGTATATCTATAAGAGAACATCGGTTAAGCCACTCGACATGTGTCTCGTGGCGTACTTCTTTGTTCTCTTTAAGTTGTGACATCATCTGTATATCTATAAGAGAACATCAGTTAAGCCACTCGACATGTGTCTCGTGGCGTACTTCTTTGTACACAGGCTATGACATATACATGAGTGCAATGTTAGAGTATTGTAACAGACCAGTTTACGGTTCATGCGCAGTTGTACAAATCCTTTGTTTATTTGGCGGGCAGGCAGATGTTAGATAATGGTGGCCGCCAGTTGAAACAAGACATTAACAACTGCGTATGAACCATATATAAACTGGTCTATACATATTGTGATCCAGGTCTCACCTTTCCTACCCCATGGGTAGAATATCCAAGTGTCTTAAGGTGTTGTGGTAGCAAAGTGTGGTCCAGTCCAAGTCCATATGGCTCAGCAGCTAAAATTACTCCATGCTGCATTCCTGGAAACATAAATAATAATGAATTTAACCCTGAAATAAGTTGTCACATCCGGAGGAGGGGGGAGACTCCGGTACCAAAATGTCGGGAGTGCTCGGTGGTCATTTAGAAAATGACTCCTAAAAGTACGATTAAATTAAAGGAGGTTTACAAACCACAATGATAAATTTTATAAAGTGATTACCTTAACAAAAAAAATTCTGAACCCCTAAAAGGTACGACTCGGCATAACACACACGTGCGAACAGGACCCCTCTAAGGTACGACTCGGCATAACTAACACGTGCGAACAGGACCCCTCTAAGGTACGACTCGGCATAACTAACACGTGCGAACAGGACCCCTAAGAGGTGCGGTTTGAGAATGTTTAGCCCTAAAAGGAGCGCCGAGCACCCCGTCAGTTCAACATAGGGAGTGCCCCACCCCCCTCCCTCCCCTCAGCTGCCACATTAGACATATTGCAGATGCCACCATCAGACATATTGCCTTGCAGATTATAACTTTATTCAGCATTTTTATCACCTGCTGTGAGTCTGACAATTCATTGCTTTTGAACATGCAAGTACTGCATCAAAATTAGAATCTTGATTACATATATATTTGTATCTAATATATACCTGTGTGTATCGAATATTTTCCAGTCATTATAGCACTACGTGTTGGTGTACATATTGGTGACACATAATAGTTGTTCAATATCACTCCAGCATTGGCCAACGCATCAATGTTAGGCGTTGGGATTTGCGATGATCCATGGAAACTGACATCATCCCAGCCCTAATAGTTTAAATATATTTTTAATTTAATTTAGTGACTGGGCATTAGATGCCTCAGTTTTAGAATTAATCCAAAACTGACAATCCCAGCAAATATGCCTTATACATGATGGTGTCATGCTTTTGTGATCACCAAACCAAGCTCTCACTTTTGTGTTGAGAGGAAATGTTGTGTCAAACTGAGGCTTGGTGGTGATCAGAAAAGCGTAACATGCATCATGCATAAGGCCTTAAGCTATTAAAGCTTTAGAGACATTTCAATGATGGTTGTGAAGTCCTCCCGTTAATTTATATACAGCTAGCGGTGCATATATAGGCCACCAGCACAGGAGCTTGATGTTTAACTTTAAAATATATGTTATTAGTAGCACTTGTGCTTGTACATGCATTAGCTCCCTCAGCTCCCTCCTGCAGTACAGCCCAACACATAGTCGGAAGGTACCCTGTTGCTATAGCTACAATCATTGACACATATATGGACAGTCGACAAAAAATACTACAACATGAAAATAAAAATACTATATATAGATGCAAAGTTAAAACAGCTGCCACGGCCTCATACTACATGAAGTTGGCAGATCAGTGCTGCAAGCAGGGGCTTCAGCGGATTTGCTTCAGTACCGCGTCTTCGCCTGCGATTGGAGAGTCATCCCGACTTTATGCGGACTATAACCATCTCAAGGATTTTGTATTAGCTTTCCCTGTTTCAGAACATTAGTTTTTTTCATGTTTGTTGTGTGTACGGGTGTTTCGTGTTAGGAGTTTGGTGCGCTCTCGTATCTCACATATCTTCGGCGTCGAGTCCGGTATTGCCATAGCTCAACAGGTGCAGGGAGACCGGCGAGTATACTAGACTATTGCGCGGTATCATAGCATCAGCAAATCTTTTACACAAGCATGCGTACTGTATATTTTCATGGAAGACGGTGAGGCGATTACAAACGAAAGGGAGGAAAAGGGACCCAAAACTACGGTAGTTTCACTGCGCTGTGAAATACGTATATGTGAAGTTTCACTCACCTGAATAAAATAACACCTCGTTCGGCAAAATTTAATAATCTCAGACGTAAACATTGAAGTCAAACTCGTATTTTGGCCGGATACTGGGCAACATACTGTACAGACTGAAGAATGAAAAACTGATGAAGACTTCAGGGAAGTTTTCCTTGATTTTATTTCAGCATTTCGGGCATTACCTCGGTGTAACAACCTCACAGACTGCGTCACAAAACTCCCTTTGTTCACTATCAATAATTTGCGACTTAGAATATTTCCCGAGCACCCGAAGCGGCACTTATAAATTTTACAGGAATTGGGGAGCCTCTACTTGAAAAAAAAAAACATTTCCCTGCGCTCAGAGTAGTAACCTAACCCTAACCCTAACCCTAACCCTAACCCTAACCGCTAGACCACGAGTGAATTCGCTTGGTGGCAATCGTTTTTGTTTTTTCACGTATTACTAATGATGAGTAGGTGCATAAATTATAGTATTATAGTATTATAGTATCCAATACACTATAATTGTAATACGACAACTCACCGAGCGTGCGAGGCCATGGTCTCCAGGTAATAGTTTTTCCACCGAGGTAAAGACGCATTTCGGGCCTAACTGATATGACCAAATACTCGTTCAGAATCTCATACGACACCTTATAAACACAGAGTTTGGGTTTCCTGAGATATGACCTCACGTAGACAATATTAAACGAGCTATGGTAGAAGGTTAAAATTATCTGGAAGTTTTTTTAAGATCCAGTAAGAGGGTTTGAAGAAGTCCGAGCCGAGGCTAGAACTGAAACCGTGTGGCCGTGGGAAGTCGAGCGTATCAGTTACCGGTAATTGCAGTTAGGGAACTTTTAAGCCACCAGCACGGCGACGGCAGTGACGACGGGACGTTGAGAAGTGTTTTCTACCAAAATTTGGTGTTTACTCTTTCCTTTGTTCGCCTTTAATTGTTTCTCACAACCATATTTTCGAAAAATATGATGAGTATAGAGTTCCGTTCGTGAACGCCGAACGAAAAACGGATCGATTATCTTTCTTACGTTCGCGTTCTTTAAAACGTAAAATTTTGGGGTTTTACGTTGCTTTTGCAGACAACGGATGAAATGTAAGCGACTGCGTGCATTTTCACGTGCAGCCATTGTATTTTGTACTGACTACTGTTTTATGCCGTCGTCCTAGACGTTGCCGTTGTGGTTGCTTAAGTTCCCTAAATTATTGTGATTATATACTCACCAGATCATCTGTAAGGACGAAAATAACATGTGGCTATAAACGTTGAAGTCGAACTTGTATATTGGTCGGATACTGGGCAACATACTGTACAGACTGAAGAACGAAGAACTGATGAAGACTTCAGGGAAGTTTTCGTTGATTTTTTTCGTTGATTTCATTTTTGGGCCTTACTCGTTCAGAATCTCATATACTGCGAAACCTTATAAACACAGAGCTTGGGTTTATTGAAATGTAACCTCATGTAGACAATATTAAACGAGCTATCATGGTAGAAGGTTAAAATTAACTGTAAGTTCTTTTAAGATCCAGTATGAGGGTTTGAAGGAGTCCGAGCCGAAGCTAGAAGTACCCTTAATTATCACTGAACTAACCGTGTGGCCGTGGGAAGTCGAGCGTATCAGTTACCGGTAATTGCATTATATTATTGTTATTATATACTCACCAG